>CM076572.1:861804758-861989790 GCA_034641835.2 Pinus albicaulis
TGACTTAAGTGATAAAGTTACTAAAGTGACTTTATATTTTTGCTGAAACGTTGCCTTGGAATGTGTGCCAAGCTGCTGCCTCCTTCTCCTCACTGCCCAGAAATCTCCCTTGCTCTCTTGCTCTCCTTCTCTCAATCTGCTCATGAAATAATGAATGACCTTTTCCTCCTTTAACCTAACCCTAAGTGACTTTTGGGGAATCCCTAAATCCAATGGCTGAGATAGATTGAGATCTAGGGCTGAGATTAAATGCTCATTTAAATCTCACTTTCTATTTTTAATTCACCCCACTTTAATAAAGACCCACTTAGTCATTTATTTCCAAAGTCACTTTTCCTTTCTAATTTTTCATTGACTTTATTAAAGTCACTTTAAAATTAGACTTTAGTAACTTTATCACTTAAAGTCACTTTTAAATTAGATTTGACTTTATAAAAATTATAAAGTCACTTTAGGAAAAAAATTAAATTCTTTTGGACACTTTTCCCTAGGCCAAAGATCAAAGCCTTAGGGAACCACCTGTCCTCCGGTACCAAATTTCAACACTCCCTCTTACCGAGGAAGGTGTTCCTCACCACACCTATCTTGTCTCTGAAGTAGACATGCTTGCCCCGTGGTAAGGCTTTGGTAAGAATATCTGCAACTTGCTCATCGGTGGGAATATACTCAAGCTTCACAGCTCCTTTCTGAACATAGTCTCTGATGAAATGATATTTGATCCCGATATGCTTTGACCTGTCATGAAATACTGGATTCTCCGTGAGTTTAATGCAACTCTGATTATCACAGTAAATCACTGAAGGTCTCAACGGCTGACCAAATAAGCCAAACAACATCTTGCGAAGCCAGATGGCCTCACAACTAGCTAGACTGGCTGCCATATACTCTGCTTCCACTGAACTCAATGCTACTGACTGCTGCTTTCGGCTGAACCATGACACCACTGCCGAACCCAACCCAAAACAACACCCTGAAGTGCTCTTCCTATCAGAAGCACAACCTGCCCAATCAGAATCGGTGTAACCTGCCAATCTCACTCCATCCCCCTGCCTGTAGTCCAGACCATAATCCACTGTCCCCTGCAAGTATCGCAAAATGTGTTTTGCAGCCACCCAGTGAACCTTCCTAGGCTCACACATAAACTGACTCATCGTGTTGATTGCAAAACAAATATCTGGTCTAGTGTTGACCAAATACATCAAGGAACCAATCAGCTGTCTGTACAATGTGGGATCCACCAACTCGGAATCCGAAGCATGAAGCTTCTTCCAGTTGGTGATCATCGGTGTCGACATGGTTCTACAATCCTCCATGTGGAATCTGCCAAGGATGTCCACAATATACTTCCCCTGTCCCAGGAAGAAATGCCCCTCCTCCTGCCACACCTCCAAACCCAAAAAGTAATGCATCAAGCTGATGTCCTTCATCTCAAACTCCGCCGCAAGATCTCTCTTGCGGTGCTCTATGAGTCTCTCTGCACCTGTAATGACTAAGTCATCCACATACAGCACCAGAATGAGAGGCTCCTCACCTATCACAATATAGTAAAGGTTCGGATCTGCCTCACTCTTTGTGAAACCCATCTTCTTCAAGTAAGTATCTATTCTGGAGTACCAAGCTCTGGGAGCTTGCTTCAGGCCATAAAGGGCCTTCTTCAGTCTGCACACATGGGACTCCTTCCCATGCACCTCAAAGCCCTGTGGTTGCTCAATGTACACCTCCTCTTGTATGAAGCCATTGAGAAATGCGGTCTTCACATCCATCTGGTGGATCTTCCAACCCATCTCTGCTGCTATCGATATAATGGAGCAGATCGAAGTATATCGAGCCACGGGAGCGAAGGTCTCCTCATAATCAACTCCCTCTACTTGGGAGAACCCTCTAGCCACAAACCTCGCTTTGAATTTCTCAATGCTGCCATCTGCAACATGCTTTACCTTGTAAAGCCATCTGGAAGTAACCACATATTTGCCCTCAGGCCTAGGCACCACCTCCCAAACATCATTCTTCATGATAGAAGAATACTCCTCCTGCATGGCCTCTCTCCAGACCTGCTGGCTAGCTGCCTCCTCATAGCTAGAAGGCTCAGAGTCAAGGATGCTGGTAGCCATTGCCATATAGGTACAAAACCTCTCAGGTGGTCTGCTCTCTCTGACCGGCCTCTTAGGCTCAGCAACAGATGTGGCATCTCTCAAGGTGTCCTGAAGCCACTTGGGCTTCCTCTTCCTTGAGCACACTTCTCCCGCTGGAGAATAAAACTCCTCCTCCTCAACATCAGGAGCCTGAACTCCTGACTGTCTGTCTGCTGTCCTCCTGCCTGCACCTGAACCTGTAGATGCTGAGGTACCGTGTGAACTGTCCATCAGTGGACTCCCCAGTGAACTGCTCTGTGGACTGCTCTGCATGCTGCCCATAGCACCACCCCTCTGACTCTGCGAGCCACTCCCCACTGACGGACCTGACATCGTCATAGATGTACCTCCGGATCCTCCTGATCCCTGCCCACTGGATCCCTGTGACTGACTCAACTGCTGCTGAGGGTCTGGCTGATCCAGATACTCTAACTCCCGTGACCTCCTAAAGGCCCTATCCTCCTCGAACTTCACATCCCGTCTGACAACAACTTTCCTCTGCGCGGGAATGTAAATCCGAAAGGCCTTGGAGGTCTCACTGTAGCCCACAAAGATACCCTTCTCTGCGGTGGGCTCTAGTTTGGTCCTCTTCTCCTTGGGTATGTAGGAGTATGTAATGCACCCAAAGATACGAAGATGACCAATATCAGGCTTCTTCCCAGAAAAAGCCTCCTCCGGAGTCATGTGCCCTAAGGCACGATGCGGACTCCTGTTCTGCAAGTAAACAGCTGTGTTGCAGGCCTCTGCCCACAAAAACAATGGCAACCCCTGATCATGCAACATGGCTTTGGCAGCCCCTCCGATGGATCTGTTCTTCCTCTCCGCAACCCCGTTCTGCTGGGGGTTGTAAGGAACAGTGAACTCCCTCCTAATGCCTGCCTTCGCACAATAGTCAACAAACTCTCCAAGGGTGTACTCTCCTCCATTGTCCGACCTCGGGGACTTGATCTTCCGACCTGTCTGTGTCTCCACAAGAGCTCTGAACTTCTGAAACCGCTTGAAGACCTCACTCTTGGTCTTCAAGAAATAAATCCAGGTCCTCCTGGAGTGATCATCAATGAATAAAACATAGTACTCATATCCACTCAAGGAAACATGAGACATCCAACCGCTCACATCGGAATGAATCAAATCAAGTACCTCAGTCGCTCTGCTGTCACTGCTGGGAAAAGGGGATTTGGCAAACTTGCCCATCGCACATCCTCTGCAAGTATCAAAGTGATCAGTACTGAAATCTGGCACACCTGTAGTGATCTCCCTCAAAGTCCTCAAGGCTCCATGATACATGTGCCCCATCTTGCGGTGCCAAATCTCACACAACTCAGAACTGCTAGCTCTGCTGTCGGTACTACTGCTCAATGCCAAAAGGGGCTGGAATGCAAACTTGTACACCTTTGCATGGCGTACACCTATCACTCTAGCTGAATCAGCTGGAGTGCCCCTGGGATACATCAACACCTGTCCTCCCCTGAACAGTACCTCATATCCTCTATCCTCCAAAGTTGAGACAGATATGAGGTTCTTCCTCATCCCTGGCACATAAAGAACATCTGACACTTTCAAGGGAGGTTTAGACTCCCTCTGAAATGTCAATGTTCCCACACCGACTGCTCTAACAACTCTGTCATCCCCGAGTACTACCTCTATATCAGTGCCACTCTCTGAAAGCTCTGAGAAGTACTCACGGACTCCTATCATGTGACGTGAAGCCCCACTGTCCACATACCAGATACCCGAAGATGCTCCGCTAATCGAGGGAAAAGCATGCTCCCTCTGAACCTCTATGGCAGATGATCCCGCACTAGAGGACTCACACGCAGTGAACCCAAACTCTCGGTCAAAACGATCTGCAAAGTCCTCAACCTCTGCTGAAGCTGCCATGCTCTGGTTCTTCCCCTTCTTCTTCTTCTTCTCCGGACACACAACTACATAGTGTCCCATCTTCTGACAATTCCAACACTTCACCTTGGAATAGTCCTTTTGTGTGTTACCCTGTTTACCTTTACCTTTACCTTTGCCCCCACCATTGCTTGTGGAAGCCTGCTTCTTCCCTTTGCCTTTCTTGCCTCCTGCCAGCAGTGCTACATCCTCATCCTGCTCAACTGGCTTGGCTGCCCCAAGCTGACCTTTCCTGATCTCTGTCTGAATGCAATCATCCCAAAACCTCTCCCATGTGGGAAGGGTCTCACGTGCACAAACCCCATCAACAAAGTTCATCCATGAACGGGGGAGGCCATTCACTGCAATCCGCACCAACTCAGTGGGTGGAATGGCCTCTCCAATCGCTGCCAACTCATCTCTCACATTAGTAATCTTTGTAAGATATCCAGCTGCACTATCATTACCCATCTTAATGGTCTTCAGCTTCTCCTTCAGGACCATTTTCCGGTTCTCATTGGTACTCTGGTAGAGATTGGACAATGTTGTCCACATCTCATGAGCATTTCTCTTCCCTCTCACATGAGGAATGCAATGGTCTTTGATTCCGTCTAGAATCAGTCTCTTACCCTTGTTGTTCTTTTTATTATATGCTGCCAACTGAGTAGCATCAGTAGGCACATTTACAGGGTTCTATGCGGTATGCACCATTATGTCCCAGACTTCCGCCTCCTCAAAGATACTCTGCATTCTCTCCTTCCAAACACTGTAATTGGTATGCCCATCCAACCTATCCTCCACCCTCAGTCCCAAAGACATCCTGTTGTCCTAAAACTGAAAAATAGCACTGCTGTAGTAAAGGTAAAAATTCTGTTTGTGAAAAAATCAGCTTGCTGGAATTTTCTGAGTGAAAAATCAGCAGGCTGTATTTTTCTCCTTGCTGTCCCAAATTGCACTTCAGCACTCAACCTCTGATACCATGTAGAAATTTCTCATTTCCCACCCCGGTTTTCAGTTTCACCTTATTACTCCAAAATAGTTAAATGCCCTTTCCCATATCCATACATTTAACAAGCTTGAAAATAATTTTCGCTGAAAACACAAATTCTGGAAAAAATTACAGAATGCTGAAAATACAGAAATAAAAATCAGCAGATGCAAACAACCATTCAACACATTTAAACACAGTGATTTTTGGTCAATGTGACCCTGGAAAAACCCCCTACAACTCTTGGGGAAAACCAGTTCGAAAGCTCCTTCTTATTTCTGGAAAATGCCTTTTACAGTGAGAGAAATATTCAGCAAAAAATCAGCAAGCAAACTTTACAACTTATCTCGTTTTCCCTGATAACCACCGCCTCGGAAAATGTGCAAACAGCAAAAACAGAACAGCAATAAATGTTGTATGGCCTCCTCGATTTTCGTGCCCAAATTTCAGCCTTAAATGCTGCTGTACGGGCTGCCTAGAAAAGCGTGCAAGCTGCCATAAATTCTTTTGTACGGTTTTCTCGATTTATGTGCAAAAAAATAGCTGTACGGCAGTACAGATTTCTGCCTAGAAATGCGTGCCAAGGTACAGCCACTTGTTGTACGGCCTCCCTTGAAAGATGTGCCAGCAACCTACAGTTCTGCTCCTCGATTTCTGTGCAAACTTGCTGTACGGCCTCCCTTTCTAGAAAATCATGCCCAAAAAAATCTGCCTTTCACTGTGTGCTAACTCAGCTGTACGGTCTTGCTGAAATGCTGCCTTGGAAAGTGTGCCAAGCTGCTGCCTCCTCCTCACTGCCCAGAAATCTCCCTTGCTCTCTTGCTCTCCTTCTCTCAATCTGCTCATGAAAGAATGAATGACCTTTTCTTCCTTTTCCTCCTTTAACCTAACCCTAAGTGACTTTTGGGGAATCCCTAAATCCAATGGTTGAGATAGATTGAGATCTAGGGCTGAGATTAAATGCTCATTTAAATCTCACTTTCTATTTTTTAATTCACCCCACTTTAATAAAGACCCACTTAGTCATTTATTTCCAAAGTCACTTTTCCTTTCTAATTTTACATCGACTTTATTAAAGTCACTTTAAAATTAGACATTAGTAACTTTATCACTTAAAGTCACTTTTAAATTAGATTTGACTTTATAACTTTATAAAGTCACTTTAGGAGAAAAATTAAATTCTTTTGGACACTTTTCCCTAGGCCAAAGATCAAAGCCTTAGGAACCACCTGTCCTCTGGTAACCAAATTTCAACACAGAAAGAATTAATGAATGAATGATCTTTTCTCTCCTTTTCCTCCTTTAATAGAACTCTAAGTGACTTTTGGGTTATCCCCAAATCCAATGGCTGAAATAGCTTTAAATCTAGGGCTGAGATTAAATGCTCTTTTAAATCTCACTTTCTATTTTTTAATTCACCCCACTTTAATAAAGACCCACTTAGTCATTTATTTCCAAAGTCATTTTTCCTTTCTAATTTTACATTAACTTTATTAAAGTCACTTTAAAATTAGACTTTAGTAACTTTTTCACTTAAAGTCACTTTTAAATTAGATTTTACTTTATAACTTTATAAAGCCACTTTAGGAGAAAAAATAAATTCTTTTGGACACTTTCCCTAGGCCAAAGATCAAAGCCTTAGGGAACCACTTGTCCTCCGATAACCAAATTTCAACAGCAATTTTAAAAGTGCTGAATATGACACAGCGTAAGAGTAGCATATGTGGACTGCTCCCTTTCTGAAACACGGAGGATTCATTGATTGCTGACGGTCAACTTAGTTTTTCGGCTCCCGTTTCTTTGAGATATTCCGGTCAAGGTGGGTATGGAATTGATGCTAGATATGGATTTTGAAGGGTAGGCTAAGAGAGCTCGTATGGTTGTCAATTTGATCGCGCTCCTGGTTCTGTTTTGTGTGGTGGAATCACCTTCCATCCAAGCGCAGATGTTTTCTGGGCTGGCCTTGATGGCACAAAGTATCAACAACCCCTCCGAAGTCGATGCTGCTGTTGAATTGAAGATGGACGATTTTAACACCATGCTATGGGCTACACGCCAGCGTCCTGGGCAATTGTGGAGCACGATGACCGCTGTTTGAATCCCTCCTTGGCAAATTTTGAAAGGAATGTCCTCCCGTTGATTGGCGTTATCACAACAGAAGACGACGGAGAGGCTTGGTAACGAATGATGGTGGAGTTGGGGCAACAAACTATGCGTTTGGTCTGAACGCACGAATATATATATATATATATATATATATTTTTGAATGTTTGCAAATTCGTCGGCTTCTCTGACTGCGAGAGTTGGAGGATCTTCTATGCAGCTGCGGCAAAATACTCGAAAGCGGCCCACTGCTGTTAATAGGTGGAGTGCCTTCGAAACGGATCGAAATATCTGAAGATCTTCGGGTACTCAGGAAGAAAAATATTCACCGGGAGATTGAGAAATTTGGCTACTGAAGTCGACAGGAATTTGTCACATCGGTAAGATTATTCAATTATTTTGTAGAGGCATGCGGCTGAATGAAGCCAATGCGATTTACCTGAAGGCAATTCAAAACAAGTAGTTTCTCTCCTTTAAAAATGTGAAGGTCGAAGGCCGGATTGATTGTCCGCAAGGTTCTCTCAGCCATTGACATTTGTTTTCATTGATCCACTGAAGAGGAGCGAGCAGGGTTCAAATCGCAGTGACTAGGCACTAAAACCAGGTAGTTTCCGTGATCCCCATATGTTTATATTCTTCTCCCACATAATCACCTCGAAGATTTTGAAGGCCCCATTATGAATGAAGCGGTTTTATATCCTGAAAACAAAGACCTATCATACAGTGAGAACGAAGACGTAAGCAGTTTTGATGAAGTCCACGTTGAAACTCCAGATATACAGGAGGATTTTGAAAATGCCGATTCCGAAAAGAAAATCTGATTTTTCGATCATTAGCTGTAGCAAATCAAGATGAGGTATGTTCATAGGTGATGAACAACAATGGTTGATGTGCCCTTATGACTGTGCTAGATTTGCGTAAAAGAAAGTTGTCATATAAGGTATGGACTAACATGAAGAAGGGTCGATTCAGTGTTTGAAACAACTGTATGATTGGTTCCTAGATTTGTGCAATTTAAGAGACAAATTGCAGAATTGAGATCTGAAGATTTGAAGCCTTAGATCAGTCAACCATTAACTGTAGCTGGGCAGATCTGGAAGCCCTAAGAAGCAATTTTTTAGTGGAGTTGGAAGGATTTTTAGAGGGTTGATTGTGGAAGCCCTTGCTGCAATGTTATGAAGCGATCAGATTGTTGACAAGATGGGAAAATCTGTAAGCCCTAGGGAGAGTGACAAGAGAAGTTGATTTGTCATAGAGTTAGGCCAATTTTGGTAGCCTTAGGAGCAGTCTTTTGAAATAACCAGAAGAATGACAAATGGGCAGATCTGGAAGATAAGAAGTAGTGCAGAATGCAATGGCAGATGTAGTAGATGAAGACCTCAAGTGTAGGATCATGAGAGAAGGAATCAAGATATGTTAGAAGGCAGATTGGGATCCCTAGTTCAGTGAGTTGCAGTAAAGAAAATCTTAGAGGGTTGCTTGGGGAAGCTACAACAGATCTCCACAGAATAACAGGTAGTTGCTGTAAAGTAAATATGAGTACTTCTGACACAAGCTGAGGCTTGTAGATATATTCTCCCTGTTTGACAGTGACATATGGCAGAATATGTATGACCATGAAGTTTGAAATCTTCAGTACAGTATGGCAGTATGACAATGATGAAGAAGATAGTGATGGGTATGATAAAATTATGGCAACATCGTAATCAATGATATGACAGTGATGATGGTTCATAGTGTATTTCTGTAGTCGCAAATTTGAGGAGCTAAGAAAGTAATCTGTGATTCTATATCACTGTCATTATGACAGTGACATAGACAGACACCTATGTTTACGAAATTCATAGTAACAGTAAGCTTGTGACTGTATCAGTCTCACATTGGAGCGTAATGATAAACTTGAAAGTGTGAAGTGAGAAGGTTTTGCAGCCTTCAGTCACGTTGTTGGAGTCTTGAACCATGGTCAGCAAAGCCTGTGAAATTTTGAACAAATATTGTATATGATACATGCCAAGATGCATGACAGCTATATGACAGTATATGGCTATGAGTCTTGGATGGCTTTGACTGTGGGAGAATAAGATTCAGGCCCCTCAATACAAAACTCCTTTCCAAGTTGGTGTCTGGGATGCCCTCATTTAAAATAGATGTCTTCTCTCACAAGAGAAGCTGGCATTGAGAGGGAGAATACAACTGTATATGTTCCTGAGGTAATATCATTGCTGAAAGAAATAAGACCCACATGGCTCAAAGATATATGGCTTCAAGGGGGAAATTCCGGAAGAAAAACAAGAAGCCATATAAATACCAAAGGTATCTAACTGCCATGAGTACAATATGAGCCAAAATCATTTGGGAAAGCTGTAAAACATCAAGTCTGGAAGGATGTGATACACAAAGAGTACGAGTCCATTATGGAGGGCGATGTCTGGGATATGGTCCCTAGATCACAAGACAAAGCTGTTGTCACCTCGATATAAGATCAAGCATGGATCTGATAGAAAATGTGTTGCCTGAGATTTATTTCTAGGAAGGCATTGATTATGTTTGCACATGTAATTTACTATTACCCTTGCTGCTACGCAAGGACGGAATCTTCATCAAATGGATGTGAAGACCGCCTTCCTGCATGGTGCGATAAAGGAAGAGGTGTATGGAGAGTAACCTTTGGGATTCAAAGTCCAGGATCGAGACACCCATGTCTGCAGGTTGGCTAGCCCCCTGGGCTTGGTACGAGAGGATAGATAGCTACTTGATGAAGCTAGGCTTCACTTGTAGTAATGCTGATTCAAACCTTTACTTCAAGGTTGATAAAGAGAAGCCTCTCATTTTGGTGCTGTATGTGGACGACCTCTTCTTGACAGGTGCTGACCCTCTCATTCATCAGTGCAAGAGGGAGCTCGCTGCTGAATTCAAAATGAAGGACCTAGGATTGATGCACTATTTCCTAGGCCTGGAGGACTGGCAGAGACCTGGCGAGACTTTTCCTTTCTCAAGGAAAATACATTGTGAAGCTTCTGGAAAGATTTGATATGGTGGACTGTAAGTCCGTGTCAACACCGATGAAGCTCAACTTTAAGAAGTTGAGTGGCAGCGCTGCTGGGCCCGTGTTAGCAAATCCTACTAAGTATCGTCAACTCATAGGGGCCCTGATGTTCTTAGTGAACACCCGTCTGGACGTATGTTGTGCAGTGAACACTTTGAGTCAACACATGGTTGATCATAACATTCACTGGGTTGGTGCCAAGAAACTCTTGAGATATCTCTGTGGCACGATAAACCATGGGTTGAGATACATTGCTGGGAGCATGACACTTCTTGGATATAATGATGTCGATTGGGCTGGCAGTGTGGTGGATCGCAAGAGCACATCTGGATGCTGCCTCACACGTAGATCTGCTTCGGGCAGGAAACAGAAGTCGGTAGCCTTGAGCACTGCTGAGGCCAAATACATTGCAGCATGTATGGCCCATTGTGAAGTCACTTGGTTGCGAAAGCTTGTCAATGAGCTGTTCGAGCATGTGCTAAATGCCACCGTTATTCTGTGTGATAACCAAAGGGAGATTCGTTTATCAAAGAATCTCATGTTCCACGATTGATCCAAGCATGTTGATGGCTGGTACCACTTTATCCGGGATATGGTACAGCGAGGTGCCGTAAGGCTCCAGGGGGGCTTTGGGGATAGCTTCTTGGAGCTATGAACAACCACAGGGCTAGGCTTGCCAAACCTTGTTGGTGTGCTTCTACCCCATCGTGATGATATTGAGATGGTTTACCTCTCTCTGATCTATGCCCTGTATGCATCCTACCCATGGAGTTTCAGACTCATGGGAAGTACCTCTCATTTGGACAATGAGGTGGGAAATGTGAATAGAGACCATAGCAAGACCAATGGACGCATTGGAGATTTCCGTACTCTCTATGTCTAGGATGGCATGTGTCCAACAACTTGATCTGGGATCAAGTTTAGTGAGGTTTCAGACCTCCAACTGACTTCGGGTCAGTGAAATTAACTTCGGGTTAGTATTTGACTCTCTCGAGTCCAAGTGAGGTTTCAGACCTCCAACTGACTTCGGGTCAGTGAAACCAACTTCGAGTTGGTATGAGACTCTTTGCGAGTCCTATAGAGGTTTCGGACCTCTGGGCTGAATTTGTCAGTCAGGAATGATGTCTTGGAGACTGACCCACTTCTGTTCTGAAATAAAGAAGCCGACGAAGCAAGTTATGACGGGATGACGCACGATGTTTGGATTGCACTAGTGGACAAAGTTCTTCCTAGTTGAGAGGGAGTGTTAAATTTGGACAACTAGGTCCAAACTTCGGGTTGTGCTGCTCAGATGACAATCCCAATATTTTTATTGGATTCCTCTTTCGGAGAGGTGTAAGATTGATTTAAAGATCATCTCAATCGGATGAGCAGAACATGTACTTTGAATTTATTCCACTTATGTGCTAGGTCGGCCTGGAATATAATATAGACTTAAATTTCTTAAAGGACGTGTCACACACCCCCAAAGATGCCTATATAATGGAGAGACTTGCAGTTCATTATACACACAATGTGTGGAGGATTTTCTTCTCTCTTGATGGTGATGGAGCTGCGTTCTTGGTGCTGCGTCTTTGTGGAGTATTCTTTGTCTGGTTTGTCTTGGGGTTGTGTGACACATGTGGGTGGCTGACCTTATGAAAGACTTTGCTAGTTGAAGCATCCTGCTCATCGCCGTAATGCCACCATTCTTTATCTCTGTTTTGGCTTGTCTTCCGTTGATCTATTGGTATGTTCTATCTGCATCTTACTTTCATTGTGCCCTAGAAGATCAAAGTATATTTGCATCTAAGCATAGAACATCTTGAGAATTTAACAGGTCTCTTGCCACCACGTGAAATGTCTAATTTTTTAGTCTTTTTGGAAAATCAGGATATTTGTCATTAATATCACCCTATAAGCATTAATATCCAGAGGTATCTTTGTCATTACCTCTGGATCTGTATAGGGATCTTTGTCATTAATATCACCCTCTAAGCATTAACATAAGATGGAAAAAACATAGCATGTCAAGTCAAGATTTTGTTTGAGTGATGGGTATAATTTTAGTAGGGTCATGATAGAGGAGTTCGATAACCAATGTCACTAACATCAAGGTTCATAGAGGGATTGGTGCTCTTGATTAAATATGAGTTCCATACCCTAATACATGACAAAATCCAATGTAAACATTGCAATCCCCCAATCCTGAAAAACTGATAATTCTGTTGGATTTTGAATGAGATCTAAAATTCTACTTTCTCCATATGAAATCCAATGAGTTCGGAACCACTCTCAAACATCCTTAGTCATTTCGTGGTAATGTTAAAAATTTAAGTAAAAGGATGAAAATGAAGATTAAGGAGAATGTCATTTTTACTTTAAGAATTTAACATTACCATGACTCACATATCAATATTAGGGCCATAGGCTTGATCATTACGCTGCCCCACTCAAGAATTACTCTTTCTTTGAAAAAAATTACATTTGGAATTTTTTTGCAAAAAAGCCGAGGGAGCGAAAATTTTGCTCCCTGGTTCACTCCTGAAAATCGCTGCCCTACGGGAGAAATTTCGGGAGCGCACTCTCGAAAATCGCTGCCCTACGAGAGCGATTTCGGGAGCACGCTCCTGAAAACAGCTGCCCTGCGGGAGCGTACTCTTGGTTCGCTCTTGAGTCACTCCCAAAGGGAGCGCGATCCGAGAGCGGGTTCAAGGGGGGGGGGGGTGGCTCTCTCGCAACCCTGCTCAAAATCTTGATTCAGAAGCCTGTAATGAACTGTCGTTGTCTGCGGTCAACTGTCGAATCCTGCGGTCAACGAGCGAAAACTTCGGTCAACAGAAAAATGCAACTTCAGGTCCCAGTCGCAGAGAGTAAGTGGGCATGTGAGCGACTGGGAGCTTCTAGTTGCTCCCTTGAGCCTGCAAGCCAGCGACCAGTCGAATCTATCCTTTGGTAAGCCTGTGGTTGAGAAAAAAAACGCTAGAAAACACACGCGAACTTCGAACCCTGAAATCTCTGACCTGTGCCAAACACTTTCCGTGAACCCGCCTTAGACCTATGCGAGCCAAAACCAAAGAAGAGAATAGAAGAATGCTCCATGATGATGTCCAAATGAGGTGGAGGTCACTTGTATTTATAGCCTTCCAAGGGTGTCCAATTTGCTTTAGGGACGACTTGATCAAATATGCACATGTGGGCTTATAATTCAAAAATATGCTTTCCCTTGTCCAAATTTGATGATCTTTAGGTCGATTTTGGTTCTCTTGGAAAGAGGAATTCAATGCAATCATCTTCTCCATTTGCTCTCCAAAGTGGAATTTGGCTCTAGTTGCCAATTTTAACACTGTCATGTCCCCATTTTTATTTTCCTCTATAGTACAACTAGGATGGGTTTCCAGGTTATGTGATGGCCAGGCCGCAGGAGCAAGATTACATCATCAGGGGTCTTGGGGGAGTTTTGAGTTTTTATGAGGTCTGATGGCATTCGCTTGGCATATTCCATCATCCGCACAACTCGCCATTCATTTCGTTGCATTTCGACAACTTTCAAAAAATAACATTATTATGGGGCCTAACTTAATTAATTATGCTCAAAGTGGTGTTCTAGGAAGATTATTTGATGGAACACCTCAGTGTAATAGCTTGTTGGAACTGGAACGAGAAGATATACAAGATTAGATGCTAATAAGTGACTTCTAGTGGTTGGAGAGAGTATGGTGAGTGATTTACCATTTTCCTTGATAAAAAATGACTTTAATTAGTCATTTAATTAAGGAAAAATAATTAATTGGAGGAAAAGGGCCAAAAATGACTTAAGTGAAATAAAATAAAATTAAAAGTTCACTTAAGATAAAGTCAATGGGAGGGCTTCTAGAATACTAATAAAATAATAAAATAAGACGCTTCTAGAGGCTTCGAGATCTATCCATCAGATCTATAAAAGAGGACGAGGAGATCATTTGGAGACATCTTGGTTTGGTGCATTGCCCTTGTGTGAGAAGTTTGAGAACCTAGTTCTCTATTCCAGTATCCCCAGGATGGAAACCCTTGGGTGATTCAATTAGAGTCGGCGAGAACCCATTTCTCCCCTTGGTGGATTCATCCAGAATTCATAGAAGCAGTGATTAGTTTAGCTTTATTTTGGAGGCTAGTGCAGTATTGTTGCATATTTCTTGAGTAGCCATTATTTCAGCCATTTCCATATTATTGTACTAGCATATGATATCTGTGGCATATAATGAAATAAGGCTGAAATCTTCTGCACATTTCTCTTGTTCATTCTTCAGTTGCAGTTTATATTTTTGCTGTTGATTTGTGGTTGAAATTGTGCACATTTTTTTATTTAAATTAACGACAAAATTTCTGAAGAAATATCCAACAAATTTATCATTTGGGACATTACAGTGGTATCAAAGCATTCCTTGTTTTTCCTTGAGATTTGTGGTTCAATTTGTGAAAATTGTTTATGGAGCTGATGGCTAAATTTTTTGAAG
This sequence comes from Pinus albicaulis, assembly GCA_034641835.2. Taxonomy (NCBI): domain Eukaryota; kingdom Viridiplantae; phylum Streptophyta; class Pinopsida; order Pinales; family Pinaceae; genus Pinus; species Pinus albicaulis. The sequence continues at coordinate 861,819,381 of CM076572.1, forward strand.
CAATTTGTGCTAAATTTATATTTGGAAGATTACAGTGGTATCAATGCTGGTTTTCCTGCCAACCTGAGGGTTTTATTTGCAAATTGTTTGAGGGTTTATATTGGAGGTGCCAAAAGAAAATTATTTCTGGAGGAAGCAAGATTAAATTCTTCTATTTGTTGGAGTTGTGATTTTGTTACAGTAAAATATATTTTGCTAGAGAAATAAGCTATTATTGTTCATGGGTTAAATTTCTTAATCTATTTGCTGGAGAATAATTACTGCAGGTGAATTTCTAGTGATTCGCAAGTGCCAAAGTGGCACATATTACTAGAGCCAAATTTGTCTCTTTTATTGGGCCAAATTTATCTTGTGAAGACGAATTCATTTTGTTGGGCTGAAATTATTTTGCTGGTCCAAAATTATTTTACTGGGCCAAATTTATCTTGTGAAGCCGAATTCATTTTGCTGGGCTGAATCTATTTTGTTGGACTGAGGTTGTTATGCTCAGCCAAAATTATTTTGTTGTGCCCAATTTATCTTACTGACCCGAAATTATTTTATTAGGTTGAGTTTATCTTGTAGTGCCAAATTTCTCTTCCGGGGCTGGATTTCTCTTGTTGGGTCGAATTATTTTGCAACAGTTAAATTTATTAGAGCCTAGTTTAATGGCTAGAGCTAGATTTATCTATTGGAGCCAAGTTTATTTTCCAGAGCCCCAGTTTATTTGGATGAGTTGATTTACTTATTACTGGAGTCAGAATTTTATGTGATGAGGAGCCACTAGTTGTTGGGTAACCTGGAGTCAGAATTTTATGTGATGTGGAGCCATTAGTTGTTGGGTAACCTTGAAGAGAATATCAAGGTTCTTGATTTGATATATTGCTTCTATTTTTTTTTATCAGATTAATATTTCCATTGAAGTTTAATCTTGCTCTTAAAGTGTTCGAAGAAATGTCTGCTCATAAAACTGTTTGACAAAATGTATCAAATATTTTATTTTATTTAATTTAAATTTTGTTGGGACTGATAAACTCGCACTAAATTGGGGCTTTCCAGAGCAGCTGAAATATGCCCAAGATTTTTCTGGGTTTTATGAGAGGAGTTTGTGGTTAAATTTTCAGAAATTTCTGGGCAGTATTCAGGCTGTAAATCAACATTCCTTGAGCAGTTCGTTTTATTGGTAAACTGGTAATTCACACCACTTGGTGGGCTTGATCTCGGCTTGGAGTTGAGCCAAACCATTTCTGGGTTTTTATGGTTTTGGTGTGAGGAGCTCCAGGTTAAATTTTCAGAATTTTCTGAGCATTTTTGTGGGAGGAAACTTTGGTTCTTCTTCAGGAATAGTAGCAGTATTTTCTGGGTAGTGCATGCTACCTGTTTGGGCCATTTCCAGCGTTTGGGTATACTTCATTTCACCTGGGTTTTGCATGCATACAATGTGGTATCGAATTCATTTGAGCATTATAATTCTCCCAAGCATTTGCCTCTCATACTTATTTATGTTGCAATTGTTTCCACTTTATCTGCAAAGTGTTTGACAAAAGTACTGCTTGCTAACTATTTGTTAAAATTTCTCAATGAAACTTTTTAATATTTGCTGAGTTAGTGAGAGAGTACGGTGAGTCTACATGAAGTATTCATATTATATTTAGACCTCTATGTAATTGTTGAGTCTGACTTATGAAGGATGAGTATGTCTTGAAGTGAGAGGTCTATGTTGAGTCAACTAGTCACTATTGTGTACTCCTTGATGTACTTGTCATCATTAAGCTATGGAGAAGTTCGTAGAACGCTTGGATGAATTGAAAATATTGAATAATATAGAAGATGCAACATTGGACCAAAAACCCAAGCAGAACAACAATCCATTCTCAAGAGGGGTTCATGCCCTTCTTCAACAAGAGCAGCTCAAGGTTGTGAAGAAGGGGTTGGAAATAGGACACAAAATCTTTGCACTTAGGACAAATTTAAAACACATGAAGGTCATAGGGAAAGTCCTTTTCAAACTAGATGAACTAGAGGAGGAAATTGATTTGGGCTCTAAAACTAGTTATGCTTTCTTTCATACAACACAAGTTCTTGGAGGAACCTTGGGAAGGGGTCAGATTTCCAGTTGCATCTTGTCTTAGTAACATCATGAGATTAACCGCACCTATCCTCCTTACAACGATGATGTTATAAGGAGAGTTTTCAGATTGATAGTGGAGACCTTTCAGGATTTGGATAACAGTGAGGGCCCTACCTTTGGGAAGAGGCTAGAGATTTTAGAAGTCATGGCCTTGGTTAGATATTATGATCTCATGTTTGAGCTAGAGTGTGACAATTTGATCCTGCAAAAGTTTCAATGCTTCTTCAGCATTAGGAGACATCATCCTGACATGGTCATAACACACATGCAGTCTATTTTTCTTCATGCATGGGAGGACGTGATGCCATTTGTAGGGAGTTACAGTCTAGGTTGATGGCCATTTGGAGGGAGGAACAATTGGTTTCACCCACTGCTTATGAACTAGCTGAAAGGCTGGTCGAGTAGAGCATTGGGTTATTTAGGAGATGATTGACCCATGAGGAGTTGCGAAGGAGACAATTGATGGTTGACCCAGGAGGAGTTGCTACTGCTGCTGTTGCAACTAAAATCCAAAAATGATGAACCAATTGTGTCCTCATGCTACAACTGTCTCTTGAGTCTTTGACTGCTACTAGCCTCTACGCTATCTACTGAATCTGTTTGCACTGCAATTGCACAACTCTCCTCAGCACCTGACTACTGCTAGTACTGCAACAGTCCCTTGAGAACTGACTCCATCAATCTGACATTGATCCATCCACTATTTAATATTGTGGGCCTTTGTAGCAAGGGTAATGATCCATATGAGGAGAAACTTGCAACTGCTGCTGCTCATTTATGGACTGTGCCCGATTTTGCGCAACTCTAGAGTCTAGAACTCAATGTCTCCCCACCTCTCTCTTGGAGGTATAGTTGCAAACAGAGCGAAATTTTCCTCCAATGTGAAGGAAAACTGATCAATCTCTGTCGAAGCTGCTGCCTGCTCCTATTTCTCCTTCTTATCCTTCTTCCTCTGAGGACACTGGGTACTGTAGTGACCAAACTCACCACACCTGACGCACTTGATCTTCGACAAATATTTCTTCTTTTTGTCTCCACCTTGTGAGCCTTGTCCCTGATTGAGACCTTTCTTTTCCTTGCCCTTTGATGCATGGGCTATGTTGCCCTCCTCCTTCACACTCTTCAATCATTTGCTGCTGTTGCCACTGAGATTACTCTTGACTAGAGCAAGTCGCATTTCCTCCTGCGTGAAATCTGCCCATAAACGATCCCATCCAGGTAGCATATCTCGTCTAGTAATGCCTTGGACGAACTAGCCCACCCTTAGCTAAAACCGTTAATAGCAACACACACAAGCTCACTGTCTTCTGGCTTCTCACCTACGCCTGCTAGCTCATTTTAGACATCCTAAATTTTGGTGAGGTAGGGGGTAACTCCTTCTCCCTTCTGCATCATGGTGGTCCTTAGCTTCTCCTTTAGGGACATCTTCCAATTCTCGGAAGGATTTTGGTATAATGATGCGAGAGCATCCCACATTTCTTTGGCCGTATTCTTGGCTGCTAAGTGTTAGACTATATGATCCCAAACTCCATCAAGGATCAACCGCTTCGCCCTTGTCATTTCCTTTTTATAGTTCTCTTACTGCTGAAGGTTTGTCGACATATCTACAATATTCTCTGCATATGTCTTCAAACCAAACTCATCCAGCAAGAAGGACATTCTGGCTTTCCAAATAATGTAGTTGGATGCACCATCCAGTTTGTCCTGATCTCTAAGCCTTGCTGAGGCCATTTTCTGCAAAACTCAGAACTAAGATATAAATAGGAATTTCCTCCTCTCCTGCTTGGCTATCAACTCTACAATTCATACTCCCTTCTGGAATGCACAGTCTTACTCGCTGGTTTTGCCTCTACAATTGGAATTCACGAATTTCCTAGAACAGGAAATCCTCTGAGAAAACCCTCTATGTGTGCTATTCCTCTTCCACTCGACGTTGATTCTGGTACTGCAAACTGTTGCAAAAACAACTACGCCCAAATCAAGAATCTGCTCTACGAAAAATACTGAGTTGCTCACCTGTTTCTTGTTGGAATCACTCTTGGACAAATTCAAACTTTTTCGGCCACCTGCCTCTAGAAATCGAACCCCTGTATAGTAATTTGCACTTCCTAGCTAGGCAATGCGCAACCCTGGAAATTGGGTTGCTAGGTTCCCTCTGAATCTAAACGATCTCCTCCTTCTACCTCTGAGCTTCTTGTTTGATCAACTTGGCTCTGATACCATGTGAATTTTTTTAATTGTTGCAGCAATTGGAAATTATTCTTCTAACTAATTAATTATTAAGCAGTTTATTTGCTACGACAAAAAACGAATAAAATCACAACTGCAATTTTCACCATTAAAATGTTGCGGAAAATAAAATGTTGGAAACTGAGAATTATAGAACACACACAAAAATATGACACTATTATTTTTGGACAAAACCCAATGTGGGAAAACCGGTGCAGCAACTGAGGGTTTTATTATTATGTAGCAGTGAGAAATTCTGAGTACAATAAAATGGATGCCAAACTGGCGATCCTCTCTGAGAAAAATAATGGAAAAATCACTTAGGGAATTTTACCCTCCACAAGCAATCCTTACTCAATTCGACAACTCGAAATCAACTATCTAAGCCCCTTATGCAGGCTTTTGCACATCTTTTGCACTGCCTGTAACTCGCACAACCCGGATCTTCTGCTACTCAAGTCGTTCTACCTGTTGCTGACTCATGAAGTGTTTCCCTTTCCCTCTGGGAATTTTTCTCGACCTCTAGAAACTAAAATGACTTTCATTTCAACCAAATCAAACTTCCTTCTTGAGGCTACTTCGCAGTCCTTGCGCAACCTCTTGGAGAAATAACTCGGTCTCCTCTCTTTGCCTCTTCGGAACTGGAAATACTCCTCTAAACTCATTGTCTTTGTGCCCCCTCTTTGGCTTGAACTACTCTTTGTTGAATCTTTGTAGCTGGGAAACTTGATCTCTGCCAAGGAACTCAACCTCAAGTGTGTTCTCCATCAACCCCATCGACCTCCTCTTATAATCTCTAGTTGGATCACCAACAACAATGATTAAATCGTTATCGATGGCTGAGATCGTTTATGAATTGATCCATGTGAGTTTCTAGAGAAATCTCACCTTTCTCAATTAATTGGTGTTAATTAATCATTTTTCCTAAGTTAGACTTAGGAAAAAATTCATTACTAATTAATTAACTTAATTGAGTTGTTTCTAGGTGGATTTTCCAGAAATGATTTCTGGGTTTTGGAGCCCTAGTGTTTCGTAGCCTCTCTGACCAAAGTCAAGACTAGAATACCATCTGATGCTGCAAAGACTAGCACTTATACCCGATGCACATGAATCTCATCACTGTGGTAGACCATTGAGTGTTGAGATCACAAGTTCTTTGTTAGACACAATTTCATTATTAGCTTGTAGTTGATCTCTCAGTTGAGAGATCCTCACAAAGTATGAAGCCATTGAATCGTTCTTTGACATTCTAATATCACGAAGCTCATTTCTCAAACCCATGACTTGGCCAATATTGTTGATGGTATACAAACCAGTTAGTGCATCATACATCTTCTTTGAAGTGTCAAGCTTTGAGATGTATGGAATTAGATGATCCTTGATGGAGTCCACAATGATGCTCATGGCAGTGATGTCATCTATCTTGTACTTCTTATTTCCTGCTTCATCTGTAGGTTCAGTTACTTTGCCTTGCACAATTTCCAAAATATTTTCCCTTGTGAGAATTAGATCGATTCTTGTCTTCCAAGCTATAATGTTAGTAGCCCCTTCTAACTTGTTCTTTGTTTTGATAGAAGCCATGGATACAACTTGCTTGAGATCTAGGGTTTCTTCAAGGTGATCTCAAGGAGTTCTTCTTCAAGAATGATCTCTATGCTGTTTCCTTCACCAAAGCTCTGATACCATGTGTATTTTTCTAGTGCAAATCGTACAAACACTTATTTCTGAACCTTGATAATCACTTCCAATGATGTAGATGATTGTTTTGCACTTTCAAAGTTTCAATGTATCATTAAGCAATTACACATTTAGAAATTCAACCATAGAGACAATAGAGTAATAGAGATCACAGTGCACAAAGAGACAACAAGATTTTACCATGGGAAAACCCACTAGGGGGAAAAACCCAGCCAACCTTTCCCTTAGAGAATCAATGCAAAAAGAGATACATCAAAGTCAAACTAACTAGCAAGGTGACAACCACAAGTTGCCTCAAGATGCCAAGTCAAATTTCACCAAATCACTTCAAGTAGCCTCTCCACAAGTTCGCTCTAGGTCTGCACTAGGGCTGAATTTCCGCCTATCCTTTATCTCTGAATTTCCGGACCTGTGACCAGAATATACCACAGAAATTTCAGACCTTGAATCACACCTGCGAGGGCAACAGAAGATCACATGTGCGAGGAGACTTCTTCTTGAACCCGAGTTCTTCTTCTTCAACTTGGCCTTTTTCTTCTTTGTTCTCCTTCACTATACCAGATCAGAAATAATACTCGAGAGATAAGAGATTTGAATTGCCTTGAGAGGAGATCAAATGGTCTCTATTTATACACGTTGGAAGGGGTCAAATAGGTGTCTCTTTGGAAGGGCCGACTTCATCACCGGGAGGCCGACTTGGGCATCTTGTGGTGTCTAGAATGCAGATATAAATTTTCATTTTCCTGCTCTTGATAAAGTCATGAAGAACATGCTTTATAAAATTTTCTTTTGAATATAAAAACAATAAATATTTTTTTTTCTTGCAAGCATGAAGAACATGCTTCAAATATTTTTTCTTTTATAAATATAATTTATATTTCATCATTACAAGTACAAATGAAACATTATGAAAACCGACCATAGCTACAAAATTCAACACCTTGGGAGTTAGGAAAAGTGCCATATACTGTTGGGAAGGTCTCAGAACATTGTATCGAACTATACATCTGTATCCAACTATACATCTTTCATGCTCAGTTGGACTAAGAAGCTGTAGAGAAAATGTCCGCAAAGATAGGCTACTCAAACTGCAACTCCATCCATGACATCAAGCTAGACAACCTACACTAGGCAAACAATGACAACATACTCTCAACACTGTAACCACAGCATCAATGATAATGACAATGACATCAATGACAAAATAGACTCAGCAATCTGCCAACACACTCAACACATCTTGAGCAAATTAATGAAGTTTTCAGCTGTGCAAAACTTGTGCAATTTCTAGATTTGAATTTCACCCATATATGTTCTTCACGTGTTGTTATTTACAGCTATAAATGCCTTGATGATTTGGAATATGTAAAAGGACAACTTGTTGAGTGATGTGACATCATCATTGCAAGGGTTGTTTTGCTGCATCTATATCTGCTATTATAAATGAATTTTCAGATCTGGCTTGTGTGTGATAAGCTGCTCTAGATGGTTGGAACTTATCAAGATAGTTTGGTATCTTTTCTCCTTGGATTCCCTAGAAGGTTTGGCTGCAAGAAAGTGAAATATTGTTCTCTTTTCGCTGCTGTTTTACACTATTTCATTAACACCCCTAAGGATGAAAATTCACAGGGTTAAGATCTAGGAAACCTCTAGTCAAAGAGGTGAAATTTCTGTTTTAACTTAAGCATCAAAATCTGAGAAAACAATTCTACATTGGAAATTTCTGTAGACCTTGGCTAGGATATTTGTAATTTTGGCATGGGGACAAATATTGCAGTTTACTAGCTCAAGAAAGAGAAGAACAAAGAGAAGAGTTGCAAACTTTTCTTTCCAGTGTCTTCTTTTGTGTATTGGATCTCTCCTCCAATTTAATGTGTATCTTCAATGCAAACTGAAATTTTGTTCTAAAGAAGGTGATGTTTAGAAACTTCATCTCCCATTGGAGTGATAAAAAAGTCGTGCAATAAACTCTACTCTTAAAATCTCATTGGGATCTCAAACTTCAATCTTGACAGAGACTGCATTGGATTGTTCAATGCAATGTCGGATAGTCTGCTTGTCTGGTCTGATTATTGAAGGTGAAGTCACTGCTTTGTCAGCTCTTGTCTTTACCAAAAATTAAAATGAGACATAATCAATACCTAGAATCAGAAGATTGATGAGTACCCTTACATCAGATGTCCCCATGGCTACCTTAAGATGCTGGAATAGCCCATGGAAATGGAACATGCTCCGAAGTCGATGAAATTTGAACCTTAACCAAGGATGTGAAACTCTAATGAACCTTTTAATATTGGCAGCTTCCTTGTAAAAGAGTTAATATTCATTGTTTTCTATCTATCCTTTTTTAATTATTCACTTTCCATATTGTTTACATGGATTGCTGATTGCTGTATTGGTCAAGTGCATCTTTCCATAATGAAAATTACTCGCTGATTTATACTTGGTTCATTCAATGCTGAGTATGGAAAAATATAGCCTTTCCATGGCAGCATTTATCAGTTAGTGCTGACTTGTATATCTCAATGTTGTGCAGCTCGTCACTATGAAATTGTGTATTTAATCCATGAAGATAATGCTGATGAAGTTCAAGAAGTGGTTTCAAAGGTCAAAGGTATGTAGATTTCTCTCATCTTTCTCCTGATGTTAAAGTGCTTTATTGAAAACTTGCTTATAACAAATTGGAAAGATGACTTAAGCAGAAAATTTGAGTTGGAGAAAAGAAACATTTATTTTGAGAAACCTAGCAAAATATAATGAAGCTGCTTCTGAGAATACAGATGAGCTTCTGAACAAACTCAAGGTAGCACAAAGCATCTCTTGGCATTGCCTTTCAAGAAAGAGGAAAATATTCAGTCTGTTATTTGTAAAGCAAGATTTTGACCTGACAACCTAAATATATGAAATAAAAGGTATGGATAAGGGCTTTGAACGTCACATGTTTCAAAAAATATGACTAAAAATTAAGACTGTGGAGATTCCGAGTTCTGCATCTAAAAATCTACACCACAGAAACCTCCAATCTATCAATATGACTTCCATTGGACAAAATAGGTAAAATGAAGTACAAAGCTTCAATCATAGGCTATTTGGTATATTACATTCAGTTGGATATGGGAAAAATAAAGGTGATCACTACCAAGCCCTGATAATTTTCGTCATTCGCTATATACTGGTTTTCAAATTCTAGGGGCTGTTGCTGCACAAACTAGCATGCCTAGTATATAGGCTAGAGCTAGAGGGCACAACAACAATTTGGGACAAAGGCCCACTATCACCACATCCAATGTTCCCTTCTTTTCTCGGATTTTTACTGATGGGAGGAGTCCCAATAACCCTCACTTGTGATTAATGTGTTTACACTAGGGTTCAAAGTGAGGCAAGGATGGCTCATTCAATGGAAAGTCTCAATTGAGGCGTGAGCTTTGGGAGAAGCTAGGATGGATTTCTACGAAAAACCCTTGAGATAAATACTATGCAAGACATAGGGTTGAGATATTTGATAAGATAACAGTTCATCCAAGGTCTAGATAGTCAAGAGAAAATGTTTTGAATGATATACTTCAATAAGTAGTAAAGCTCGAACCTTCAGAGAACCTCCAAGTTGAAGGATTAGCCTCTAGGGTTCCCACTTGGTGTTATATCTAGGGCATCAATTAAAATGAAATTCCACCGCTAGAATTCGTTCAAAACTTGTGGACACTTAGAGGAGACACTAGGAAAGTCCTGTTTGGACGAAATCCAAAAATTCCTCCTCCCTAAAATTTCGCACCAAGCCCTAGTGTTAGAAAATCAGAAAGGCAAAAATATTTTCTTATGTTGACAATTAATTGTGAAATTCTTGTATTCTTATTAAATTTCTTTATGTTCCTCTTTTATCTTTTTTTCATCAAGCAATCATCAAATAAAAAGCATGAATATCAATGATACCAGATATAGGCACTCAACAAGGGCCAAAACCCCTACGTAGGGGGAAACCTAGTCGAATTCTTCCACTAGTAGATTCAAATCAAATTGAAATGACACAAGATCTTAGACTAGACCAGAAGACCTTCCTCTCTCCACCAAGTCAGCTTCCCAAGATGATTAACCAAACTATAATAGTCACTTTTAGTCAACCAACTTCAACCTAGCTACAACTCAGAATTTCGGCCTCAACAACTAGAACTTCGGCCCTACTGCAGATTTGCAACTTTGGCCCTAATGAAGATCTGCAACTTCGACCCTACTGCAGATCTGCAACATTGACCCTCTTGTAGCAACCCCGAAACTCGCACATGTGGCAGAAGAGAGAGAATTTCAATGTCTTCTTGCTTAACAAGTGTCTCCTTCTTCGCTAGGGTTTTCTTCTTCTTCTTTAGGTATTTTTCTCTTCTTTTCTTCTCTAGCAATTGCAGATCGAACTTGTGTGTGTATCTCTTTTAAATGAGTCAAGTAGCTACTTATTTATAGTGGTTTCTGACTCTGATTTGAGGTTGGCTTGTCCTTAATGAGGCCTGTTACCACTCAAACTAGCAGGGGACCTAAGAGAGGTTCCTATGAGGGCAACTACTAGGTCAAGGGAAACGATGGAGACTTAGCCCATTGTCACCACAACTAAAACCCCCTGCCCTTTACGAACTTTCACTGATGGGAGGAGACCCGATAGTTTAGGAAGTCACTGGTAAAGTATGAATCAATGAATAGGTGTGAAGTGACCCTAGAAACCCTTTCTCTAAGATAGAATGAAGAATGGGGCTTGCTTGCCTTTTAAGCAAGGGACTTGATCTTCTAGGGAGAGGGAATGAGGATTGGAGGGTCAAGGTAGAAGAATAAGATATATATAGGAGGTTCTCAAATCCCTAAAATCCTTTGGGGACATGGATTCCCGAGTAGCCCCTGATAACTCAACTTTGATGAAGAATGGGACCACACGAGGCCAAGTGGACCCAACCTAGGTTAGGAGATGGATTTTCGCACCCAATGATATTCTTAACCTGACCAAGGGGAGGGGAAAGGATCAAATAATATTTTTTTCCAATGAGGTCAAATTGATCCTACTAGGTTCTAGCCTTGGGAACACCTAGGCAAAACTTGATTCTTGAGCTAAGGCTCGAGGTATCCGGAGATTCCACCGTCAGAATTGTCCCAAATTCAGAGGAGTGAGGGGACCCACCAGCGTGGTTGCCTCTAGTAGATTGAAGTTTTCATGTGGCTAGATTCCCAAGAAATTGATGTCCTAGGTGACCTAATGGGGATAAACGTAGGAAAAAGGGGGAAAATGTGAAAAGGAGGGGAAAATGATCACCCTTTTTTGAGGGATTAGTGCCTGATTCACTTGGGGATATGGAGTCAAGGATAATAATGAAGAATAATTCGGTTTCTTGATCAAGGAGGCCCAAAAAGTCAACTTCGTCCAATGTTAGAGGAAAGAGAAGAAAAGTGACCTTCAAGCATTTATGCTTCATACAAATGGTGCAAGCTTATCGAGATAAAGTGATCTCTAGGACATTTCATTCATCTAACATTGGCCCATACATTAAATAAGCTAAATAGACACATAATTTCACATTTCAATCATGCAACAATTAGCCCTAATTATAGCGAAGTTCAATTGTATGCAGAAACAAGACAAATAACTTTAAATTTGCACTTACAATGTTAGATAGTATGTCCAACCAGCATAACATTTGCAAATAAGAAGCTCCAAGATGGAAATTACCCAAATCCATACATCAAAATTCATCCATCATCCAAAAACAATCCTCCAAGGAAAAATGCGAAGTTCTCTAAAGATAGAGAGATCCCAAGTCAAGTGGTGATACAAATGAATCCAACTAACTCCTATTTATACACCAATTAGGAGTTCGATTTAGCTAATGAGCCTACATTAGCCCCTAAAAATAAAATAATGTGCAAATAAACCAACTCTTGGTGACAAGCCCACCAAAATAGCTCATAAATAAAATAATAAGCCTCTCAGGAGGTCAAATAATAATATGTGCATGTCATGGGGCCCTCCAAAAGGTCCGATAATGTCCAAAAGTGCCATAATGATGAATAAATTCCTCAAAATGTGATGGGCAAGGGGGTGGCCCTTTGTTCTCCAATTAGTAGACCTGTGGTGCTCCTATTGGGTGTGGTGATTTGAAATAGATCTGAAATAATATTGAAGTAGAACTGAATATTTGCCAACAGTGAATTGATTGTTAACTCGATCGCTTAGTGTGGAAGATTGAAGGAAAGCAATTGATTTTATGACTTAAACCAGAACTTAAGAAGCATATTAAACATGAATTTGCAACAAAGAACAAATATAGAAGACATCAAACATTGATTACAGAGTTCATCCCTGGTGGACTACGTCTCCGGGTACGCTTTCAAGATGGGCGTCCGTTTTATTAAGGATTGATCCAAGGAAGTATTTACACAGAAACAGAATTCTTGTAGATGTTCTATGCTAGTAGCAATTTCACTTTTCTTTACACAATCATACAAGTAGGTAAGCAAAATGCAGATAGAACATATAAGTAGATCTTACAGAAGACAAATCAGAAACAGGAAAAATGTGTGTGTTCGTTTCGGCGGTCAACAGGATGCTTCAACCAGCAAAGTCTCCTTTGGTCAGCCAGCCCAGCATGTGTCACAACAACCTTCCAATCAGTAGATGAGTCAACCCAAGTCAACTCTGCAAAAGTCAACGCTGTCCTGAAAAGTCAACGCAGGGGCAGCAAGCTAAAAGTCAACGCAGCAGCAAAACAATCAACCCTTTGACCTCGATTTTTGTGCCAGGTAGTACGGCCTTCATAAATCGAACCTTCCACCAATTTTCAGCTTGTTTGGACCAAGCGTTGACCAAAGTCAACGCTGGTCAAAGTTACTGCGAAACCCTAGCAGCAGCAAATCCGTACTTCAGCTTCACCGTACAGTTTGTCCTCTTCGTCCTTCACACGTGTGGATTAAATTCGTCCTTCTTGGTAGCTCGTATTCCTAGATGAGAGAGGAAGATGTGAGTTGTGATGATGCTCAAAATCTCTCCAACTTTTCCTGTATATATATCCATCATGAGGGTGTGTGACACATCTGTTGGGCATGCGAGCCTACATTACAAAACTGGCCGACCTTGCACATATAATTTATTAAAAATAATAAATTCAAAATATAAGTTCTGCTCATCTGATTAAGACATATTTTATATGGATTTTACACCTCTCACAAAGAGGAATCCAACAAAAATATTAGCCTCTTAATCTGAGCATCTTAATATGGAGTTTGGACCTAGTTGTCCAAATTTAACACTCCCTCTCAACTAGGGAGAACTCCATCTATTAGTGCAATCAACATCGTGCGTCATCCCGCTGAAACTTGCTTTGCTGGCTTCTTTATTTCAGAACAGAAGTGGGTCAGTCACAAAGACATCATCCCCCGACTGACATAGTCAGTCCAGAGGTCCCAGACCTCACAAATCTTGATCCCAGATCAAGTGGCTGGACCGTGCCATCCTAGATAGAGAGTACGGCAATCTCTGATGCGTCCATCAGTCTTTGCTAATAGTCTCTAACTTTTCCACACCTCATTGGCCAAATGAGAGGTACTTCCCATGAGCCTTGAACTCAATGGGTAGGATGCATACGGGGCACAGAAAATGAGAGGTGAACCAACTCAAAATCACAACAATGGGGTCCAAGCACACCACCAAGGTTGGCAAGCCTAGCCTTGTGGTTGCCCATAGCTCCAAGAAGCTCTCCCCAAAGCCCCCCAGAGCTCCCAGAGCTCATCGGCCAACAGGACCCACATCATAGGGTCTTTCCACGATTCCAAGATTCTCACGGAAGGTTAGGAACATGACCTTCCCCAAGGGCATTGTGAGAATATCCGCGACTTGCTCATCAGTTCCTATATGATCGAGCCTTACGGCGCCTCGCTGTACCATATCCCAGATAAAGTGGTACCAGCCATCAACATGCTTGGATCAATCGTGGAACCCGGGATTCTATGACAAATGAATCCTCCTCTGGTTATCACAAAGGATAACGGTGGCATCTAGCACATGCTCGAACAGCTCTCAAGGAGCTTTCGCAACCAAGTGACTTCACAACAGGCCATACATGTTACAATGTATTTGGCCTCAGCGGTGCTCAAGACTGCCGACTTTAGATTCCTGCCCGAAGCAGATCTTCATGTGAAGTAGCATCTAGATGTGCTCTTGCGATCCACCACACTGCCAGCCCAATCGGCATCAGTATATCCACGGAGTGTCATACTCCTGACAGTGTATCTCAGCCCATGGTCTGTCGTGCCTCAGAGATATCTCAAGAGTTTCTTGGCACCAACCTAGTGAATGTTATGATCAACCATGTGTTGACTCAAAGTGTTCACTGCACAACATATGTTCGAACAAGTGTTCATTGAGAACATCAGGGTCCTTATGAGTTAACGATACTCAGTAGGACGGGCCCAGCAACGTTGCTCCTCAACTTCTTAAAGTTGAGTTCCATCGGTGTCGACACGGACTTACAGTCCACCATTCCAAATCTTTCCAGAAGCTTCACAATATATTTTCCTTGAAAAAGGAAAATCTCTCCAGGTCTCTGCCAGACCTCCAGGCCTAGCAAATAGTGCATCAGTCCTAGGTCCTTCATCTCGAATTCAGCAGCAAGCTCCCTCTTACATTGATGAATGAGAGGGTCATCACCAGTCAGGAAGAGGTCATCCACATATATTACTAGAATGAGAGGCTTCTCTTTCACAACCTTGAAGTAAAGGTTCGGATCAGCATTACTTCGAGTGAAGCCCAGCTTCATCAAGTAACTATCCATCCTTTCGTACCAAGCTCTGGGTGCTTGCTTTAACCCATAGAGGGCTTTCTTCAACCTGCAGACATGAGTGTCTCGATCCTGAACTTCAAATCCCCGAGGTTGTTCCACATACACCTCTTCCTTTATTGCACCATGCAGAAAAGCGGTCTTGACATCCATCTGATGAAGACTCCATCCTTGCGTAGCAGCAAGGGCTATGATTGATCGAATGGTGGTATATCGTGCCACAGGTGCAAATATGTCGTCATAGTCAATTCCTTCCTTTTGAGAGAAGCCACGGGCAACAAACCTTGCCTTAAACTTTTCAGCACTCCCATCAGATCCATGTTTGATTTTGTAGAGCCATTTAGCGGTGACAACAGATTTGTCCTTCGGTCTCTGGACCACATCCCAGACATCATTCTTCATAATAGACTCATATTCTTCATGCATAGCATCCTTCCAGACTTGATGCTTGATGGCTTCCTCAAAAGATCCAGGTTCGATTGTACAATAGTATCTATGGAATGCAGATGACTCCTGCATCTACACAAATTTTATCTCTCACTTTCCGATCTGGTACATAGACTCTATATGCCTTAGAAGTCTCACCAGAGCCCACAAACATTCCTTTCTTCCCGCATCCAAATTTACTTGTTCTTCTACTGCGTATTACGAAAAGTTCACTAACATCCAAAAATTCCTAAAATGTGACATCAAGCTTTACCGCAGAAACCTCTTCTCGGAGTTTCGAGTCCAAAGCCAATGAGGGCATCTGGGCTTTGAATGTACACAAGAAAAGATTTGGCAAACTTTCTCCTACGTAAACTTTGGTAGACCCGCCATCAGTAAATGTCATATAGTAAGAACATCCCCCTAGGGATGTTACAGGCAACATACCAGAAAGATCAGAATGGACCAGTTGCAATATCTCAGATGTCTTTGTGACACTTGAGGGGAAAGAAGGTCCCCTTGTTATGTTATATTCTTCAGCACAGCCCTTACATACACCTTCCTTGCTTCGGGAAGGGCTTTCCAAATCTTCGGTGCCATAGTTCGGTTTGTCAGATAGTATCACAAGTCATAGCTCCCAACGGACTCCCTCCAACCTGATAGAGTGTACCAACCCTAGAACCAATTGAGATAGCTTCCTTGAAGCTCTTCTTCCACATGAGCACCTTTCCATTAGAGAAAGTAACGTTGAATCCTTTGTCTTCCATGGCAGATACAGACACAAGATTCTTCTTCAATTTGGGTACATAGAGTACATCTTGCAAATGGAGGACTTGTCCTTGGGACAAGAGGAGGGTCACAGTCCCGGTCCCTTTCACAGGATAAGTGGCATTATCCCCAAGAATAATTTCTAGATTAGTATCCCTTTCAACCATGTCAGAAAGTGCTTCCTTGAATCCGGTGATATGTCTCGAGGCACCACTATCAATTAGCCAGACATTTATCGTGTCGGGCAGAGATGCAGCTGAGAGAGCAGATACCAGAATATACTCATTTCTTTTATCAACAACATTAGACTCCTCATACCTGGTATTTCTGGACCTCTTAGAAGGTTGATTGTTTCCTCCAAAGTGAGCCTTCCTCTTTCCTTTGGATTTGTCATTTCTTTGATTCCCATTCCTTCGCTTGTTGTTGTTATCGTCACTATCGGGAGAATCCTCCTTGAAGGGGCATTCTCTAGCATAGTGTCCAGGCCTATGGCAGGTGAAACATTTACCCTTCTTCTCTTGAGTCTTTGTCCTTCTTTTGTCCTTAGAACCACCAGAGTTCTTCTTTCGGGAATGAGCACCATAGGCCGCATTTCTTTCATTATCAAATTCCTTCATCCTTGTTTCTTCTTGCATACATCTTGACAGAAGCTCATCAAAGTTAGGAATGGTATTATTGTTGAGGATAGTAGTTGTGAATACTTGCCATTCATATGGAAGTCCTCCAAGTGCGATGAGAACCATCTCACGATCGGCTATTATCTCCCCAATAGCTAGCAGATGGTTCCTGGTTTCGGTCAACTTCAGAAAGAAAGTTTGAACAGACTCATCTCGGCCCTTCTTCATATTCTTCAACTTGTTCTTGAGGAATAGCACTTGGTTCACATTGTTTACTTGAAACATAAGTATCAATTTGTCATACATCTCCTTGGATGTGCCTAGTTCGGATATGTAGGCAACCAGACTCTTATTTATGGATTCCCTGATCAGCAGCTTTGCTTTGATTTCTCCCTTCTTATACTTGTTTCTAACAGCAGCAGAGGCATTGGATGGAGGTTCTTGAATCCTTCCTTTCACATGATCCAAGAGATCATGATCTTCTAATTTGAGATATAATATCATCTTCCAGGGATGGAAGTCATCACTTCCAGTCAGCTTGTCATTCTCCTTGAATTCAAGACTAGTGGAACCCATTTCCTTCGATGATGATTGCTATAGATTGAGTTTGTCTTCACCTCACCTCTGATACCATGTAAAGTTTTGTAGATGTTCTATGCTAGTAGCAATTTCACTTTTCTTTCTGCAATCATACAAGTAGTTAAGCAAAATGCAGATAGAACATATAAGTAGATCTTACAAAAGACAAATCAGAAACAGGAAAAATGTGTATGTTCGTTTCGGCGGTCAACAGGATGCTTCAACCAGCAAAGTCTCCTTTGGTCAGCCAGCCCAGCATGTGTCACAACAACCCTTCAATCTGTAGATGAGTCAACCCAAGTCAACTCTGCAAAAGTCAACGCTGTCTTGAAAATTCAACGCAGGGGCAGCAAGCTAAAGTCAACGCAGCAGCAAAACGGTCAACCCTTTGACCTCGATTTTTGTGCCAGGTAGTACGGCCTTCATAAATCGAACCTTCCACCAAATTTCAGCTTGTTTGGACCATGCGTTGACCAAAGTCAATGCTGGTCAAACTTACAGCAAAACCCTAGCAGCAGAAAATCGTACTGCAGCTCAGCTGTACGGTCTGTCCTCTTCGTCCTTCACACGTGTGGATTAAACTCGTCCTTCTTGGTAGCTCGTACTCCTTGATGAGAGAGGAAGATGTGAGTTGTGATGATGATGAAAATCTCTCCAACTTTTCATGTATATATATCCATCATGAGGGTGTGTGACACATCTGTTGGGCATCCGAGCCTACATTACAAAACTGGCCGACCTTGCACATATAATTTATTGAAAATAATAAATTCAAAATATAAGTTCTGCTCATCGGATTAAGACATATTTTATATGGATTTTACACCTCTCACAAAGAGGAATCCAACAAAAATATTAGCCTCTTAATCTGAGCATCTTAATATGGAGTTTGGACCTAGTTGTCCAAATTTAACAGGATCAAACCAACGGTGGAGATCGTAGTGCACGGGAAGCAACTTCGCCATTCGCAAGATTTAGAAGATAAGCATTAAGGAGTCGCAAAGTAAACTAATTTGTTTGCGATGCGGAGTGAGGAGGATCATTGAAGGCAGGGAAATTCAGGGGGAGCGCGTAGCCTAGGAGGTGCGTGGCAGGGTGGGTGCCCAGCGACCTAGTGCTACTATAGGGGCGCGCAGGAGGGAGGGCGCACAGCTGGTGGAGCACGCGAAGAGACTGAGGCAGCAACATAATAGCTAAGGGGGTAGAGTGGGCTCTGAAGACCAATAGGAGCAGCATGAGGATGACATAATGAGGAGGGACCTCGCCTTTTGAAGACCTGTGGCACAAGCGCGGATGATTTGCATTATTGTGACACGCTCGCAGGTGCAAGCTGCGACTGTTCTCATGAAGTGGCATGTGATTTAGGGTATGGCAGTAGATCAGATGCATCAGGGAGATCATGTAAATGATTGTAGAGGGGAGGTTCCACACCAGGTAAAAGCTGGTGGTGCAGGTCTTTGTCAGCACGTGCGTGGGAAGAAATGGTTTCATACATGTGCGTCATGTCACCCGCATCCGGGGTTGCTGCAATTATTATTATCTTCCATGATGTTGCTTAATACCATTGCCTGTTTTCCTTTTGTAAGTATTGCCCTTGTCAAAATATACAGTATTGCATTGGTTATGCCACCTTGCTTTTTGGTCCCTTAATTCCCTCCATTTGTTTCTATTGTAAAAACATATAACTACTGTTACAGTTCACCTGGGAAACCTAATAGAGATTTACTGATTAAACTTCTTGTTAATTGATGCAATAGTCCTCATTATTGGATGAATCTTCTTGGAGTCTGCTTTAATATTGGTATTAACCTTGTGTAGATTTGCTGGAACTGTCTTAGTGTTTCTTATAATGTATGGATAAGAAAAATTCCTTGTGATTACATTAATAAAAATTAAAAGTTACATAGATACATAGCCATTCATTTGTGGTCATTTTATTATTGACCATATCTTCCTTTTAGGATGTTGTGGTCAAAACTAAACCTATTATTCCATGTCGAAGGACTGAATTGAAGGGCTAAAATAATTAAAAGAATACCTATAATATAATTGGGGCATTGTAATGCTCCCTCCCACCCATTTCTAGTGCTCTAGGTTATGGGAGGTGTTACTTATTGCTTTAACCCAACCTTAAATGTCTGTTATGAAGACGGGGTTACAAAAATCTTCTTTTTTCAACTTTGTTGAAACTCAAAACTAATACTACCATCGTGTTCAGTTTGTCGAGAGCTTTTCAGTAATATAAATTTGTCTCAATCTGAGAAACAATCTGATTCTCAGATTGAAAGTTATGCCCATTTGAGTTTGACCAATTACATTGCGCCACATCGGCGGGAGACCCCCACGTGTGACCCATGTGGCTCTTCCACATCACCTCAAATAGTTCCACATGACTTGTGGACCCTACGGGGTGTTTATGTGGCCATTATAAAGTCTCTGTGGCACTTGCCACCTCAACCCAAACTCGCTTGTCCTACCAGGTCTGAGGCTCCATAAGGGTGTGCACCACTTGCCACCCTTGGATCTTGCATTCTTCGGAACTCATGCAAGCTCTATGGAAAATTTGGTCTTGGCCCCATTAGGGACTTTTCATTTGTGCACAACTCAACCACCACTGGATGCTTTGGATTTTGGATGCAACATCCACTTACAGGAAAATCTGGTCTCACGCAAGTGTTGCATCGTGCACGCCCACCCCGGTTCTCCAATCATAAGCTATGTTTCTCACAAAAAATTGGTTGAATTTGTATTTGGTTCCTTAAGTGTACATGCCTTGACCAGTCAGATGCCCAGATTACCAGCATCCGCGACTCATCTGGACATTCTCCCCCTCACGTATCCAGATGCAACCTACTCTTGGGAGATGAAAAAGATATCCGGCTTGGATACAAAGTCTACCAAGAGACCATTCGGTCCCGTATACAAAGTCCAAATTTCTACCACAACTTGTAAGGAGGGGAACTCAAGGAATTTTGACCAAACCAAAATTCCTTAAGGTAGAGCATTTGCCTAGAACACCAAATTCCAGGGACAAGAACCAGGTTCTGAGATCCGACCTTCAAAGGTATAATACCATGCCCAGAGAGGGGATTCAATGGCACCAACAGGCCTAACTTACATCAGATTCTGAGCAAAGAGGAAAATAGCTCCAAAGGCTAGATTTCACAAAAAAACCACAAACCATGCTTACTCCATGAAGCTCAAGACATTACAACAATATACAGGTGTGCATAACCATAAAATTCTCACATTACTCTTAGAGTAAGTGACTGTCAGTTCTAACGAAATCTTTATTCAGCATACAACACATGGGTTATGTCCTTTTCATGTGAGGCAGTCTACAGTCTTAAATAAGGCAGTGAGCCATCCGATTCATAAACATATCAAATAAATTAGAACACTTGCAATGCCAGGTTAGCTGAGGGACTACAAGCAAATAGTGATATTCTTGTAAGTAACTCTGCAATTCACGGAGATAATAACAATCACATAGATCCAGAAGTTTGAGATAACCATAAAGGCATCTAAGGCAATTCATTCACCATGAACATGTAGTAGTCTCAACAACCTTCTTCCATGGGTAGTGCTGAACCATAATTTCACAAATCACATATTAGATAATTTTAACATGCATAGTTCATATGGATACAAGTAATTATACTTATTTTTTTAACTTGAAATGACTGGGAACTAAAGGAGGGACGTCAACTCTCTACCCAACCATAGGCCAACTACACTGCAATCTTTCTTGCAGCTAACCACCCTTGCTCAAGGGAATTTCACACCAAAATTAGTCAAAAAAACAAGAGGAGTCCATTGTCTAGGTGGTTTATCAACCATTCTCTGGCAGTAAGCACCACAGTGACTCTCTGCCTCTTTGAGATCAATAAGAGGGATTTACTCAAGGCTCAGCTGGAGTAGTGCTTAGTTCCAGGAGATGGAATACACTATATAGGTGGCTTATCAGCAGAATTTAAGGCAAGCATTGCAGGAGTTTATAGCCCACTGTCCAAGTGGTTTATCAACACACTTAGCAAGCATTAAGTAGTTTATTAGCTTACTCAACAAGCACTTAGTGGTTTATTAACTGTTTTCAGCAAGCACCACAATAACTTAGCTTACTTGCCTAGTGGTTTATCAGCCTTCCAACAAGCACCCAAGTGGTTTATCAGTGCATTCAGCAAGCATTAAGTGGTTTATCAACTTCTCCATCAATCACTTAGTGATTTATCAGCTTACTCGGCAAGCACTAAGTGGTTTATCACCTTATCCAACAAGCACTTAGTGGTTTATCAGCTTACTCAACAAGCACTAAGTGATTCAACTCTCCACGGAGCTTCCCATTGGCCAATCAAAAACAGGCACACAATTCAATCCTCAACACAGTCACAGGGAACACTTTTCCCAAATCACAGAGCATCGGTTCAAAGGATATTTCTTCTTCCTCTGCAGCTGCTCGAGTGTTTTCTCTTGTGCACTTTTTTTCCCAGCTGGGTCTCTTCTCTTCACATCCCCTTGCATTCTCCTCTTGCGTTCTGCGTGTTCTCTTTTTTTTGTGTGTTGACTTTCTTTTTGTTTGGAAAGTCGTCCTCTCTCCATCATGTCCCACGAGGAAGGGGATAGTATGGGCACTGTCCTCCTCTCAAGCTGCCCATATCAAAACTTTACTGCCTGTTTGTGTGGGCCATTCAATTCGTCAGGGTGATAGTTAAATGGAGTAAATGAGGTGGGTGTGGCCTGGTTGCAAAACATCACAAATAACCTCTCCTGAGAACTTTGAATCTGTGTTCTCTCCTTTAGCTCATTCATCAATTGATCTTTCACATAAATTACATAAACAAATTCACATAGTGTCATTTACATACAATGCGGCAAAAAGGGCTATTACAGGCATAGATACCCGGAAATGAAATTAATAGTCTGACATTCTAGATTCTAATTTTTTTTGACCACATATTCTTAGCCACAATGTAGTTGCTCACTAATCAATATGATTTTTTTTGAAATAGTTGGTCTTACTCATCAATTTTGCCACTTAATCATGATTGATGACCGCCATTTCCACATTAAATTTTGGAGATATGATTAATTTATTTCTCCTGTCCCTCTCACCAATTGGCTATGTCATTAGTTCAATATTCATTTGTTTGATGGCCGAGTTCTCAATGAAGGGCAAAGGACTTTACCCTGGTCAAACATTGCATATAGGTAGGATTTAGTGTTATGAGTCGAGACTCAAAACTTGAAATCTGATATTTTTTTAATTAAATCTTGAAAATATGAAAATTAATGGATTCTAAGAAGCAACAAACAGCAGAACAAAAAAATAGTGGTAACAATTGTAAAACCCAGCAATACCAAATTCAGCACTAACAAAAGAAATTCCAGTGATTTTCCAGCAGTAGATACTAGATTCAATATAAGATTTTATGACACTAACATAAGAAAATTCCAATAGTAGCTAAGTAATAATACCTGGATGTTCAAAATCTTCAGTACATAAATCTGAAACTTTCCTTTGAACTTTGAAGGTAGTCTGAAACTTTCCTTTGAAGGTAAGGATGTGAACTTGGGCCAAATTTAAGGCAGTATGGACACCGTTGTTGCCCCAACTAATGTCTGTCAGTCTACCTGTAAAATGACACTTCACAATATCCCTCGCTCTCATGCCTAACAGCATTCTTTTTTAGTAAATTTGCATGCTAGAGGAATCCGAGAAAAGAGGAGTTACAATCATTAATGGTTGACTTAAGAGTGGAAGCTACTAACAAATCTATCTTATTTTAAGGCTTCCTTTCAGCCTATAAATCACCCTTAATCTATAAAACCTCTGCTCTTGTCCCGAAGAGCCCTTTTCATAGTCAAATCACATACTAGAGGAATCCAATAAAGAGGAGTCGCAATCTTGACTGATTTGACTTATGAGTGGGAGTTACTAAACACTAATTATAGGCAGAGTTACAAAGATTTCATGAGTAAGGACATCAATTTAATCATGCATAAACAACCATTAATGTGAGGTTTGAACATGCATAGGATTGCCATTAGTGTGAGTGTGTGCATTAGTAACTCTATGCTATGAAAAGAACAAGAAATATGTTCCCAAATTATTATCTACTATTTTTTGAATCCCACACCTGGTAATTAATTCTTAGCAGATTTTATGTCTTACTGAATAAAAACACAGCTGAGTTCTTAAGATAAACATTCAGTTCCTATGGAAAAAATAGAAACATTCAATGGAAGCAAAATATTAATGAATCTCAATCACACAGTTGACACACAAATTAATTAACAGTTCTTCATTAATCTGAACCTACTTGGGCCCCTGTCACGAGAAAATGGCCCAACCGAGAAATTTACAAATACAACATACCCTAGATTTGATCCAACTGATGAAGCCCTAGATCTCTCCTTGATCTGCTTGGCTGATTTGGATATTCTATTCTGCACCCATGCACCTTCTTGGACCTGGCACACTTGAGTATTTTACTCCTCACCCGAGAAAATCTCTTTCTCAATGTCTTGTGCCATTATATTTGTATCTTTCTCCTCTCCTTAGCTTTGCTTTTATAACTGCTTATTGAGCTAAATCCCTAACCCTAATCTCTTAAGTGATGAATGGATGAGATTAGATCTTGCCTCACTTGAGAGCAACGGTTGAGATTAAAACAAAATCATTAAAGTAAATACTTTTCCTAATTTTCTTTAGCTCAATAGCTATCATAGTTAATTATGCATTTTTTGTAGAAAATTTTTGCAAATCTTGTAGCCCTTCTCAGTTTCAAGTTTTTAGCATATATGTTTAATGCCCACAGCCCCAACATGTGTTAGTTGATATAAAACATTTATAGCAAATTCATTTGAAACATCTAAGGAATACTTCTACAATTTTCTTTTCCAGCTGATATGAAAAATAGACAAGCACACACTCAGAAATTTACACAGTGCTTTTGGAAAATGACCCTGGAAAATCCCACAAGGGGAAGCCAATGTTAAGGAGGATTTTATTTGCTAATCTTAGAGATATTTTTACACAGCAAAATTAAACTTCAAGTACTTATCTCTCCCTTGGAGTTAGAGCTCAGCCTTCTAGAATAATATGCAGTTGTCCTTGAAATCCTTGCCTCTGTCAGTCCTCTTCTTGATACCTCTGTCAGACCTCTGCCTTGGATTCAACACTTAGACAGTCACAAAATACTGAGTTAGTCTACCTTGGAGACTGCCAATTCTCTGCTGTGATTACTCCACAAAATATGCTGTCAGGCAGTCTGAAAACACACAGTCTTCTTACCACATGTAGTTAACTTCCAGCCTTCAAATCTGAGCAACAGACCAAGTATTCTCCTGTAATTTTGGCCTGATAGTACACCTCAGTCAAAATTCGTGCTCTGAAAATTTCGCTAGGGCAATCTCAGGACCTCAGGTTTGATGCCAGCCCTCTATGTTAGGAAAATCACAGGTCAAATGGTGACTCCAATTCCTTCACTGAATGTACGAAGCCATATGTACTCCAATTCCTCTCAATTGATGAGGAAATAGCAACGTAGTGGCTAGAGTGGAGAGGTGAATGCTATCCCCACTATGGAAGCCCCACCAAGTATCAAGATGCCCTCAATCATCCATAGTTACTGGATCTGAAAAACTACCAGTAGATTGTACAAATCTTCTAAATTCTTGGCGTACTTCCATTGCAACTCTCACATCTCTATAAATTTTCCTCAAAACTGTCATGTATCCTCGTACCACTTAAGAATCCTTGTTTGATGTTCTACCAGGTAAATACAAAATGTTGGAATGATAATATTTTGAGTGCAATGCATAGGCCAAAAGATGTAATGGTGTGGGCATTTTGTTCTACCTTTCTGTAACTATGTTCTTCACTTCATAATATAATGTTTCAAAAGGGTCATTTTCACTTGCCCGAGAATTTTCCTTTTCCTCTTCAACATACTATCAATGTTTTCATAAACTTCCCCCAAGCAAGGTGTATCTGCGTCAAATGTCCCTATCAAGGTTAAGATTGGTTCAGTAAACCACAGATAGTATTAGACATTGTCCCACCATGCATCATCAGAAGTGAAAGTCCTACATGATCCCAAAGTGGGTCAATGACAATTGCTTGTAATGCTTGTCTCACCTCCACAAACTTCTTTATGACAAGAGTCTGGGAGGCAAAACGAGTTTCAACAACCTACAAATTTTAAATAGTCAAATCTCAAATGAGAAATCATATATAAATTTGTAATTAAAATTAAGAATTTCCAATACAAATAGTATTGATTAAAAAATAGACCTTCAGTAGCTCCAACTTTGCAGAACCTTGATATATGACTTGAGACATTGAATGATTGATTATGAACATTTGGATTTTTTTTGCTGCTACATATATTTCATTCAATCTCACCAATCTTGACAAACATAAGGTTCAATGAATGTACTGCAGATTGAGTCCAAAAGATGTGATCATATCGACCCTCCACAATCAAACTTGTGCGTTGTTCGTAATGACTTGGGCAACATTATGTGGCCCCATACTTTCTATTGCATCAATAATAATTGTGGATATGAAAGATGCATCTTTATCTATTTCACTACAATCAACGACCTTCAAAATCATTGCCTCTTGGGGGCATACTGCAACAACATTAATGAATGGGCGATATTTTTGGTCTCTCCATTAATCAGAAATGGACACTTTTGTTTCTGCCCATGTATCCTGGATTGCCTATAGCTGTCTATCCATGGATTGTCTCTCTGATGTCAACAAAGTAGTGCGAACCTTTTCATATCCAGGGCTTTTGTACTCTTTTGCCGTTTCATTAACTGCCTTAATCATTTGTTGCCAATAAGGGGAACACACCAAATTTAATGTTAGCCCATTTGCATAAATGCAATGAGCTACATGTTCATCAACTATGTCTCTACTTTGATTATTGAAAGCTGCTTCAAGAGGGCCTAAAGTGGGCCTTTTATTAGTTGTGACAACATGCCTAGATGGCAATGGAGGCCCCTAGTTGTAGAGCTTTGCATAGAGTATTTCTCCTTAACAAGCTTTCTATCAGTAGCATCTTGCAAAGATGCATATACTTTAATTTTTGCAGGACTCAAACCATGGCCAGGTTTGCCATTTGCATATTTTGGCCCGGTGCATACTTGCACCTCTGTATTAGTTTGTTCAGTCAAATGGGCCTTCACTCTTGTTTATGAGCCATTTTTGATATCTTGGCATTCATTGCACTTTCATTTCTATGAACCACCTTCGGGATTTTTTCCAATAATCTCCACATATTGCCATAAAGGTTTGGGTCTGCTTTGATGATTTCCCATTCACTCTACTGTGATGGGTCCATTTCCATAATTTGTAGGCCATAGTGTATGACTGCATAATCCAAAATTAAACATAAAATACATAAAATTAAACATTAATTTGAAGCAAGCTGGAATTTATTTTTACCCAAAACCCTCGTTGAGAACAAAAAACAGAGACCACAATCTAACTCCAAATTGAAACAACCTAATTCTTTTGAACTCTGCTGTTTTAGAAAGCTGCTAAAACTTTAAACGTTTTTCATGACTAGCAATTAATTTTGAAAATCAGCAACCCATTTTACGGATAACATCATACAAAAAGTTTAGAGGTAGTTTCCGGTGAGTTTCGAAGTGGATAAATCAGAAAAAGTCACATCTTTCGCTATTTCCAGCAGGGGGTTGTTTTATTGTTAATACACAACATGTATTGTGGGCGATCAGCACCTCGATGAGGCTGTTGTGGTTGCTTGCCCATGATTTTGATGCAAACAACAGCAATATCCCAAGACAGCAATGCTCTGTTTGAATCTATTTCCAGCCAGTTGTTTGCATAATTGGAATTGATTGAGGCTGATTTGACCTCCTGTTTGAGGGTTCAACCGATGCATCATCCAAAACAGTGACCTTTTTGGAAAGTGTGCTTTAGTGACCTCTAATTTTCAGCCTGTTGTGCATGCATGTTAGTTATTCTAAGGAAAAGACAGAAATTTTCCAATTGCTGCCTGGTCGCTGCTTGGTGAATTGTCCCTGCCTTGTTGCTGCGCTATCAAAATGCCACAACGTGTGTTATATTTCCCTGTGACCAATGCCAATGTCGGAAACCGGGAAATGCCAATGCCAATGTGTGCACTGTGCCGACAAAGTTACAAACACTGTGACTGAATGCCAATGTGTGCCGACAAATGCTTCCCTGTTGCTATCGGAATCGACAAAAGAAATGCAAATTTGTGCCGACAAACAGTGAAAAAGACAAAGACTTGCACAAGGCAAATAAAAACCTAAACCTAAGTTTAAAAACCACGATGATTTTTTTTTTGAAATCCGGAAATATCACAGGATCTGTTTCCTGTTTTGCGGGATCCATTTCCGGTTTTCACCATCCGTTTCCGATTTGCAGTGATTCGCCATGTCGCCGGATCTTGGGCAGATCCAGGTGTATCCGGATCTGGATCTGGATCAGATCTGTGGATCCATGGATCCTGGACCATGGAGTGACGGATCCGGTAACTTAGATTAAAATACGTAGTACAGAGCCCATAAAAAGTAACTTTGCTCCACGACATTAATAAAAGTCATAATATCACATGACAAAAATGTCATCAATGTGTCTTCCTAGGCCAAAAGGATAAATGCACTAGGAAACAACTCCTTGGTACCCTTATTTTCAATATCCTAAGTTAGACTTAGGCTAAATTACAAAAGCGACTTGCTCAAGTATCCTAACGAGATTTTGGGCGATTTCTTGCATGCCCAGAACTTAGCCTGTGCAATACCTGCCCGGGCAATGTTATCGCTAACAAAGCTATCCAATTATAAGGTTTCCATTGAGCCTTTAAATCACCCTTGGGCCTAAATTTGTGTAGCCTCTGCTCTCATGCTTAAGAGCCTTTTTCCATAGTCAAATTACATACTAGAGGAATCAAAGAAAGGAGGAGTTATAATCATTGATGAATAACTTATGAGTTGTAGCCACTAAACACTAAATATGGGTGGAGTTGCAAGGATCTCATGAGTGAGGGACTTTATTGTATGCCTGCATTACAACAGCCATTAATGTGAGCATACATAAGAGTAGCTATTGATGTGAGCATGCATTAATAACTGAGGGCCTGACGCTAAGAAATGAACAGAAAAAGATGTTCCCAATTATTATCACTAACAAAGCTATCTTATTTTAAATCTCGCATTCAGTGTATGAATCACCCTTCATCTGTGCCTAGCCCATCTAACACAAAACTGGTGTTCAAATTTCATTTCTTCACCTTTGAGTGTGACTATAGGGCTTCTTCTAAGCTGGAAGCACTGAACAGTACATATTCTGAGTTACCCCAAAGCTACTAGAGTTATGGTTGGCACAAACAACAAGGACATCAATCATCCAGACTCAAAGGGCTGAATCAACAGTTGACGATATACCTCTGTTTATATATTCTGACGGGAAACCAATAAGGCAGCATAGCCCCATCACTTGAATCTGGAACCACTTTTGAGCTGATTACTTCCACTGTTTAAATTCCAACTTGGCTCGATTACTTCCACTGTTAAAATTCCAAGTTGGCTGATAAGAGGCTCCAAATATTGCAGGGGACACAATGCATCTGAACTAGTAGGAAAGCCCTTGCAATTGGCTGCCTAAACTGCCATTGTTGGTAAAACCGACTCTCACCTGAACTCACATCTAATCTCTTCAGTAGAATGCCCTTTATACTAGCATAGATCCATTTTAACCTCAGATTTATAAATAATGAGAGGGATAGAAAATAATTCAGTATAAATCTCTTGTTCTTTAATAATAAATAGATCTGTGGTTAAGATGGATATATGTTAGTTAATTATTTTCTCTTGTTCTTCACCCATCCACGTAGAAGTTTTATTCATGGTTCCCTCATCATCTTTAATACTAAAATATTTTAAACAGATTTTTTGCCATTCTTCCTCAATCAGTAAATATATAGGTTCCCGGTTTCACTGTAAGATGTAAGCAACCACAGAATGAGCAGACTTAATATTCATCCCTTTTGCAGTCAGTGTGCTGATAACAGTGGTTATTATAGATGAGATCATGAAACACTTCTGATTCATGTGTGTAGAGGAGTGACATCTAAACTTCGCTGTTTAGCTTGTAAGTGCATGCTCAATATAATTTTCTGTGGTCAAATGGAAGTTAGGAATGCTGAAACATCCTCAAGCACTTCCCCAAAGTCCTGTTTTTTGATAAGCAAATTACGACTGTCTCTGTTGCCCTTGTGCCTGTGGGGAATTGCTTTAACACCTTGTCTCTGAGAACCCATACAATTGTCACAAGTTGTTGAATCTGGTACATTTCAAGAATAATGCCTGGAAAGATAAAGAAAGCATTCGATCTAGGTCTCAAAACAGATCCTGCTCTTCACATTCAGGCAATGTATTTCCAATCAGTTGCACAGTGCCTTTTCTAGCGTAAATCAGGGCAAGGACATATTGCCGACAAAATGCATCTTTCGGCATGTCCACAACATTTTGAATGTGGTGTTTCCAGTCCTCAAGTTCTATTGGTTGTCTTGTATATGTGTTTTTGCTTTCCATTTTGTTGTCACAAAATGAAAAGTTTATAACAATAAGTGGCATTAGCACATCACCAAGGGCTAATGCAGTACCCCAAAGGGCCACATGTTGAGCCTGTGTTTCTTCCCATCTCAAATTGGAGTCATCCCCAAAGTCTATGTTATAGGCATCCCTCAATTGGTGACTGATTTTTCTTTTGACATGACGCATTAGTGGACAATAGGGAGTTTTAGTGACTCAACCCCCAATGAAATCTTCTTGCATAAAAGATTTACTCAAAATCAACAATATTGGACCAGACATCAATTGACAGATTCTGGTTCTGGTTTTGCATAATCAGTCCAAAATCAAGAAATCTTCCCTTCACTTTCTTTTGTGACAATGAATTTGTAGATCTGATGTCCCGTCCCTATGAAATGACACTTGTTCTCATCACTCTGAGGTAGAAGGAAATTGAAAAGCTCTCTTAAGAGGTAATTGTAGTCACTAATTAGCTTATGTTTTTTCCTGTACTTTTGCAATCAATTTTTTGCTGTAAACAATCAATCAAAACAATTATAAAACAGAATCAGAATGTCCTGAAATATTGTTTCCATACTTCCTAATTAAGTCCCTATGAACAACATTCTCAAAAGAAGGCAATGGAAATATAATATATTTGACCATGTTGTCCCCATCTTTAGATGAGAGTGATGATGCAAATATCCCCAATATTTTAAGGGTCATCAATACTACAACTGCACCACCTAGTGAAGGCCCATACTTGCTGATACCTCACATCACATATCTGTATAACTCTAATATAGGAATGCCTTTAGGGAGATCCATGAAACCCTTGTGTATAGAAGCTTTGGCCCCACGTTTTTGTACCACAGTATTAAATGAGTGTGGCTTGTCATGTTTGGGGGTATTGCTTTATTGTTACTTCGTGTTTCACATTCTTGGTTGGAAATAACATAGCTGTCCTCCTTGTCTTCATGAAATATATCCGTTTGCAGTATGTTTGCATCTGTTACGATATCCTTATACTGCTTGGTTCCGATGAAATGGTCATAGGGTGTATACTTTATTATAATAAATAAGTACCTATAGGCACATGTTCTGAGAATGGCTGCACATATTGCAAATATGACCTGTCCACCAAAATCTGCCTTTAATTGGTTTTAACTATTTGGACCGTCTCAGATGCAGGTTAGAGATTAATAGCTTGATTATAATTCCCAACAGTATTTCCAGTGTGCAATGTTGTGATCCTTGATGGTTCAATTGAAACCACTTTTCCATTATCACCCGAACAAAATGCTGAAATTAATGATGATAAAACATCCATAAGGCATCCTCAAATTTTAGATCCTTAAAGCTGTGGTCCAAGGTATTGATTTCAGTCTTACATCCTCAACATGATCTCTATTTTCACTGTCAATTGCCGCTTCTTCACCTATAGAGTCTTCAATTTCTTTTTCATCTTCTTCATAAATAAAAGCATATTCCAAGAAACTTTCTTCAATTCTTTATTATAAGATTCTCACAAGCTTGAATATTCATCAATGAAGCTATCAAGTGCTCTACCTCTTTTCTTATAACTACTCTACATCTAGATAAATATGTCATTTCTGATGTTGCTCCCATGAGGCCAGGAAAGTTGTTCTGATATCGTTTTTTTGAGCCAAAATTTGAATCTGATATTTATTTTTTGAAAATCTGAAAACTGATATGTGCCAACAGCAATGAACAACATAAACAGAAAACAGTTGTTAACAATGGTAAAAACCAACAACAGCAGATTGAACACTCAACAACAAAAATTCTAGCAATTTTCTTGCAGCAGATTCAATAGCACTAACAGCAAAAGAAAAAACCAGCAGGTAGATACAAGTAACTACACTTGAATGCTTAAAATCCTTAGTGTATAAAGTCTGAAAAAGTGGGACTTTTTTGAGAAATATGGTTGTGTTGTGTGAAAATTTCAACTTGAAATCCTACTGCATTATCTGATGTTATTTCTTCTATTTATTATTCAGGAATAAGTTATTTGTAGAAATCTCTTCAGTAAATATCGAAATAAATTCAAATGCAGACTTCACCATACAATTATTGCGAAAAACAATAAGGAAATACTAGCACAAGAATGACAGATATTTTGGACAATTGTCCTCAGAAAACCCAGTGTGGGAAAACCGGTGCAGCGGATTAGGGTTTCTATTATTCTTCAGCAAAATCTTCTTGTACAATTTACAATCAGCAGTAGCGAAGAGAAATTTCTCGCAAAATTTTATGATGAGAAACAACACCAAAAGGACTCTCCTGGGCCTCCCGCGTCACCACTGCACTGGCTTTGCGTGGGAACTGCGTCACTTCTGTGCTGTTCCCTTCCTGCCCCTCCGCTATTCCTTCCTGCCACTGTGTCACCTGCTCTCGCACCTCGGATTGATGCTGAACCCTCATTGTCTCTCCTCCACCTGCAACTCTCCCTTTGGATCCATTTTCTCTTGCTGATCTTCAGCCACTGAGAAAATGGATTTTACTTGGGCAACTGAGTATTTGCACTGGTGTGTTTTCGAAATGACCCTCAAGCCTTCCTTTATAGTCTTCTCGTTGAGATATCAATGGCCGAGATTATATCTCTAATCAACGGCTAAGATCATAACTTGACTTGATCCATGTTCTCTAGAAGATTCACACTCTGTTTTTGCTTCACATTCTCGCTGCATCTTTTTACACGGTTGGATCATGTCCTCCATCCTTCAATTCTCATCCTCCTTGATGTTTTTCAACATAAAATGGTCATAACTTCTGTAACATTCATTAGATTTGCTATTATGAGCCAAATTTGAAAATGGCATTGCCTCTCTGCATCTGATGTCACTAATCCTATTGCAATTTAGTGCATAAATAGAGTGGCTTTGCCTTTTTTGAATTGGGTTCATAATGTCAATTATATGAGAAGTATCATAGAAGTTATGACCATTTTAAAATTGTGGTCATAAAACCCTTGTGGAACTAAAGAATGACAATGATGAAACTAATTATGAAGGAAGGGGCAACAATTTTGTGAAATATCGAGGAAGAGTGTTGAAGGATGGAGAAATCTTCCAACAATGTACAAAGACGTAGGAGGCATGTGAAGCAATCCAAATGTTGGAATTTGGGAGAGATATTAAAGAATATTATTCTAGATAATTTTTTTCTTAGTGTAATTTCAAGGATGCTTGTGGGGAATGATAAATGGGTAGTTGGCATTATGAGAAGTCAACTACTTTTAGCTTCTCTTTGATGAACATACTCTTCCATATGAAGTAAACCTCAGTGAGGGAAGTCATGAGTAGGTTATGACTATCGATTCTCAATTTGGATCTTCTCCAATGGTAGTGTTTCCTCTAGACCGCGACTGCCCTTTTGCAACTAAACAAATAAGATTTTTATGTAGGATGGTTCTAATATTTGGGTGGAAGGATATTTGGATCAATATGACCTTGAGCAAAGCACTTAGTAATTCTTTGATTTTATTCATCATTATTGGGCAGTCATGTGCACTCGTACATGGGACTTGGGTTTATGGATGCATTTCTTGAACTACTTCATTCTCAACATTGAGGACAACGCAAGACATGTCATTTTCCTCTTCCTGTGTTTTGGGACACTGATATGCATATAATTTTACACCTACAGTATTAGGGACCTTAATTAATTTACATTCTTGCATGTTAAACCTTTGCAATATTGTGTTGACATACATCATTTGATTTAACCAGAGTTTCCTATTTGCTCAATATCATTTAATTTTCATGCTCAAAATGAAATTTGTAGTATTATAATCCTTCATGTCCAATTTAGAGGACAATTGAGTTTTCATTGCAAAGTGATCCCTATTGAACCAATAAACACCCATTCTGAATGAAAGATGTTTCAATAGCCCCAAAACAACCTTCCTTACAATAGAATTCTGGCCTCTGAAGGCCCTCTCTTATGTTGACCATTACCGGCATGGTAGGTGCAGTCTTTGACTGATGCAAATTCTTACTGCCCCCTTCGAACAAAAAACATCGGTTCAGAGGCCGAAACGAGGGCATTTAATGGTGTGAAATTAGGCACAATAGAGCCAAAAGCAATGGAATCCATCTCTGACCCATTGAGACCACACAAAAAATGCTTGCAAAACACTTGAAAATAATCATTATTACCCGACTAATCACTTTGCCTACCTGAAAATAATCATCTTTACACGACCAATCACCCTGCATACGTTAACCTCTCTTCAGAGATGATCGTTTTTGGGCTTTTTTGCGGAACTTGACGAGTTTTATGTCTTGGGCCTTACCCTCCTCTGGTGTGGAGCTGCATCTTCTCCTATTTCATTTTCATCTCCAAACTCTTCTTTGCTGCATGAATTTTTTCATTCTCTGCTGCATGATCTTGACCTGATGGCCGCAATATCATGCCAACTCTGATTAGATTCTCTGTATAGATCCTTTGGAGTCTGCTGCATAGCTTCAGCAAATGAGCCAAGAGGGTTGAGAATTTGGCTTCAAATGTCTGGACCAACTGTAGGTATAACTCTGACTTCTAGTAGGTTCTTGTGTTCCTGCCTATGCTGACATGTATGGTTACAAACTAGAAAAACGCTAGGGCCCAACCAAAATTCTTAGTCCACTTGCGGCAGGAGAATAGCAGAGCAGAGGGCAGGATTGTAAAAAATGAAGACCTGTGAATTTCAGAGGTCAGGCATATGGTAGAAGGTCATAAATAGAAGGGGTTTCAGAACTGTGCATACACAGAGAAATGACCAAGGATTTCAGGATTGCTCAGAGTGGCAGATTTGACAAACTTAGTGAGGCAGTTTTGACAGGTCTCTGATAAAGACCTACTATGATACCACTGTTGCAATTTGCAACCAAAATGAAAGAATTAGTGTGAATTGTATTTTCATTAAGTTGATAGAAATATAAATACAATGCTCATGACCTTTGGATTCATCTTCCAAGGTCTCTTGGACTCCCACCAACGGTTCACTTTCCACACAGTGATCGATTTTGCTCCTTGTAAAGCCAAGTTCCAACATATAGGTCCAAATTTTTGATTCTCCATTCTTCGTGATTGCTTTAATACGTACAACGACTTTTTTAGTTTGCATACCAGCTCTTTCTTTCCGTGCAAAACCTTTTGCTGCTTAATGTAGATTTCTTATAACAAATTCCCATGTAGGAATGCTATCTTCATGTCCATCTATTCTACTTCAAAATCAAAAGTAATAACTGTAGATAAAAAGATTGAATAGAAGTTAACTTGGCAATAGGAGAAAAAAATTCACCAAAGTCAGTTCCCTCTACCTAGGGATAACCTTTTGTTACCAAATCCAGTTCAGCTGCTTATGCCAATAGAGCATGTCTATTTTGGAATAGGACTTCCAGAATTTTAATTTAATTATCGATAAGTATTAGGTGGATGGTAGGGATTTAATGGCCATAGAATATTTTAAATATTCTTAGTAGTAGCTACAAATGTTATATGAACATGAGTTATGTTTTATTTGGGCATGATGTATTAGTAAGCCATAGTATTGACACATGGTATTGTAACAAAGCCTATTTACAAGTTAAGAATCTCCATGGTGAAGTGGTGGTGAATCTCCATGGTAAAGAATCTTGTTAAATGTTTTTTTTACTGTATTCATGTTTAATTCATATATTAAAATCTTTTCAATATTTCATAATAATAGCAATAATTTAAAATAAAGTTATACTTGAGTTAATTGTTATGATTTTTTTTTTTAAATCTCAATGTGAGATGTATCACTACGTAGCTATTTTAATTTTTGATGTGTAAAGGTGTTTACCAGCCATTTAATTTATATGGCTGTGCTAGTTTTTAAAACACTAGGTAGAACCATCATGACCAGTAAATTGGTTCAGGTGGCCTCACACCCCTTTGAATTTTAAAACCACGAAAGGTGTCCCACCTTCAGGTAATGGCCTCAGGCTTCCAGGATTAAGGATCTCAGATGACTCCTGGATTCATTCTCAATCCTATCAAAGCTATCCTATTTTTAAAGCTGCCATCCAACCTATAAATCACCTTCAATCTATTCCTAGCCCACCTATCATAAAAATTTAAGACCATAGTAGACCATACTCTACTTTAGTAAGACCTTTGATTGCAATGAGAAAACATCTCACACAGTATGTCAGTTGTTACCAGAAGCACAAAAACAAAGTTTATGAAGCTGAATTCTGGGGATATGAAGTCTTTTGAGTTTTCTTAAATTCTTAAGAGAATCAAAGATCTAGAGAACACGTGAACATAATTGATTACAAACCTTAGAGCAATTATTTACATTTTACTCATTAAATTTTTCATCCGGGCATGTGCAAACCAAGGTATGGTAAAATAATCGAACAATGTATGGACCAAAACATCATAGCAAAAACCATAGTGTTATTAGATAATTTACTTCTTTCTCTTGTGCTAAACAGACTGAGAAATCTAATATTTGCTTGTAAGCTTCACAATACTCTCACTGTGGGTTTGAATCAAGAACAGGGCTTTCCCTATTAGAGAGAATAATTAAATAGGCTGTTTTTTCATGGATAGATGATTTTGTTAATGCCCGATTCTGATGATGCTTGTCTTAATCTTGAAATTTGTAATTAATTTCTTGCTGTTTTTGGATTAGAAACCTCTAATTTGTAGTGCGCTTGATTAATTTCAGTACAGCCTATGATGTGAGCCTTATCGATGATAGCTGGCCCAGTGACACATTCAGTCTTGTCAGTGGTAACACATCCTTTACTTGGGACAAACTTGATGTGTAAGTCTACAACAGTATATTTGCTGACAACACCTTGTTCTCAATTTCATTAATATGGGAAATGTATTATAAAAAACCTAACACTGGAGATTTGCAGTGGTGCTTCTGTTTCCCACACGTTTGTCCTGGAGTCAAAGGTCAAAGGGCTTTTCTATGGTAGACCCGCATTGGTGAAGTATCGAGTGGCAGCCAAGTCTGTATTACAGGTTCGATGATGAGTAGCGCAGATGCTATATTCTACATTCATACTGTATTTTACATTGAAATTTTATCTTATATTTGGAACGTTATCATATTAATGAAGCAGCACTTCATGATTTTGCAGGAGGCTCATTCAACCCCAATTCCACCTCTGGATATACTTGCAGAAAGAGCACCAGAAAAGAAGTATGAATGGGTGAGTTCCTGCGAAGACCTATTTAGTATGACTGGGTTATTTATTTAACATCTTCTTCAAGGGAATCAGTTTGCATTTGTTTTAGTTTTAGCAGTTTTTGTTATGATGCTTTACTGTGAAAGTATAATACTTATTTGATTGTATCTTTTGCATGGTCGCTGTTCCAACCCATGTCAGGCAAAGGTAAGCTCATCCCCTTTCTATAAGACACGCATAGACATTTTTAATTGCTGTAATAAATAGTTTTCTCCTTCAATGCCCGAGATTGCTTATGATTTCCCCAATCTTGTGTTATTTGTGCAGAAATTGGCAGCCAAGTATGGACCAGTCACGTCCGTCCTTACAATCGTGGGGGGGTTTATATACTTATTGGTATCCCCATCCAAACCTGGTAATTCTAAATCAAGCAAGAAAAGGCGGTAGACCGTTCATTTATGTTATCTTGTGATGTTGAGAGTCCAAATACGTCTGGACTACGTTCTTCGGCCTTTTAGTGGACGTAGTGCTTTATGCTGTTGAGGGCATTTTTTGGATTTAGTTAATGCCAAATGAAAATTTTCCAGAATTTAACAATGATGTCTTTCTCTGCATTCAAATTTTCCACATAAACCCTATAAAGGTTTCAGTTTACTTTCACCCTAGGTACTAGTTATCTACAAAAAATGTTCTACTTTCTGCATGAATAGTGCTTCAAATTTTTCTCAGCATATTTTCATTTTCTGAAGAAAATAAAGGCATATGTCATAGAAAATGTTGATAGTTAACGTTGAAAATTAGATTGCATAAATTTTCAAAGCTTTGTTGTGTTTATGCTCGTCAAAGTCCTCACACCAGCATTTGAGCAAGCTGTGTTGTGTATATCACAAAGTGGATACTTCAAATTTCTTAATATTAATATCTTCGTGTTCCAACTAAATCTCAAATTGCCTTGCCACATTTTAAGGGAAGTTTCAGTCTATTATCTATAGATGATTAATTGGCCACTGTCTATTGTTGACTCCATGTTGAATAAAATGTTATTTTAGATTATTATTTGAAGATGTAGATTATTATCTATAAATGATTAATTGCCAATTGTATATAGTTCATTCCATGTTGAATAAAATGTCATTTTATTTATACATAGTTTATCAATTAAAAATAATTGATGAGTGTTAATTGTTGTTGAGAAGTCACATCTTATTCTTTATGAAATTGCATGCTGATTACTTCTTGCTTGCACGTGTCTCGACATTAAATTCGTTAAAATGTTATTAGGGCATGATTGTGGAAGTAAAATAATTCTTAAAAGCCATAGTTCAATGCCATGGTTAAATGCTAAGTTGCTACTATGCTAGGTTTTTTTGCGGGTATGGGAAAGGGACATTCATGGATAGGTAACGTGTGCATGACAAGGCGGGGCTGCCTATTTTGAAAAGCAGGGTATGTGAATGTGTGGGGCTGCACTTTTTAAAAAGCAGGGTGTGTGGATGTATGCAGTGATTGAGATATGCACTTTTAAGTATGAAAAAATACAAAAGTGAAACTATGTGTAACAATAATTTTTAAAACATAAAATAATAAGATTCATTCACGGGTTTTATTATATGATTTTGCAATTATATTTACGGTAAGGTTATAATACCATTAGTTTTAATTTCAAAATCCAAATATCTAATTTCAAAATACAAGTGTAATCAAAATAAATGTGAAGAATGATCAATGGTAATTTCTATTTTATTAAAATACACATTAAATATGGTGTATGAAGCTTTTTTAGAAAAACATGCTTAGGTGTGTGGATATGTTGGTGTTCTTGAGATATGAAAAACATGTTTTAGGTGTGTGGATATGTTGTTAAACTTGCTTGAAGTGTGTGGATATGTTGGTGTGCTTAGATATGAAAACATGTTTAGGTGTGTGGATATGTTGGTGTGTTTGAGGTATGGAGTTTTAAATATGTGAAATTAAAAATTTATGTGTAATAATAGTTTTTAAAATATAAAATAATATGATTTATTCATTAATGCTTTTATATGACTTTGCAAATATATTACAAAATAAGATTACAATATTTCATTATTTTTATTTCCAAAATCCAAACTTTAAAATTAAAATGTTTAACCAAAATAAATGTGAAAAATGCTCATTCATTTGCTACAGATCTTAAAAGACTAAACACATTAAATATAGTATATGAAACCTCATTGTAAGAACAAAATGATCCTTCTCCATGTGGTGGTGCAAGAAAATTTCCCATGGCCATTCTACCATAAATAGTGGAGTTAAAAGCTAAGATTCACCCTTTCACTTTTGTAAGATATTCATATTGGAATTTGTTGTGGTGGTGCAAGAAAATTTCCCATGGCCATTCTACCATAAATAGTGGAGTTAAAAGCTAAGATTCACCCTTTCACTTTTGTAAGATATTCATATTGGAATTTGTTGCTTTTAAATAGTAGCTCATTTGTTGAGTTTGTAGTTGGTAGGGATTCTAAATGACCAATTCGTTTTAGTCTCACACAAATAACATCATTTTCATATATATATATTCTTTTGTTTTTTTTTGTCGAAGGAAATTTCATTATATTATAAAAAAACAACTTACATTCCAAAGGCCTTTAGGTCTCCCAACTTCACTCCGACCAAAATTGTTAGCAAGGAGTGTTGGACAAAAACATAAGAGATGTGCCCATTCGTTACATATATCCCATGGTCAAAATGACCAAATGTTCCAAAATACATACAGAATTAAAAAGCAACTTGCAATTTTCATATCAAGGATGGAGATTTCGAGTTGGAGCACTCAGAGTAGCTAGAGTGTCGTGACCTTCATCGACATGATAGTTTGTGAGCCAAATATGCTTCAATTTCGTTCATTCTCTCATTATTGTGGCGTTGGTTGCATCTCAATGAGGCCAATTGCTCCAGAATCTCTCTTTCATTGTATTTAACATCGTTAATGTAGGCCACGAGCTCGTTCTGGTCTTTGTACTTGTGTTGGCGGATGATGTCCAAGTTGGCTTTGGATATCCCGCAATTGATCAACAATTGTGCCAAGGTAGGGCGTTTGTTCTACGTGGCTTGAAGAGTGGGCTTGGGCATGCGCTAACTCCCTTCCCCCATCCACATTACCCACCTCAACCTCATACATCTCCTCCACCCTATTAGCTTGAGCATCTCGTTTCCCACAGAGGCCACCACCTCGTTCGAAATGCCCCCACTTGCGAATCATCTTTGTTATCTGCACTTGATGGACTCCCTTCCAAGGCCATGCATCGGGAGGAAAGCCACACTCGAGGACTACCCTATACAAGGATCTAGTGAACCACACACACCTCGACCCTCGCAAAGAAAGAGACTTTCCTCGAGAGACGAGATGAGTCCATAACCATGGATATTGGCGAAATTGACAAAATCGATAACACAGAGAAATGACAACACCGATATTGACAATACCTTGAAGCAAAGGACCAATGACGACGTGGTTCGATGTTGCCCACTCCCTCAAACACCCATTGCACCTTTGGACCGCTAAGAGCCCATCAAGCCCCATAATTTTGACCGCCTGTAGATAAGAACAATTGTCCCAACTACATAGACTTTCCTCCACAAGACAAAGGCCTCCCTTACACCTAAACCACCCATCAGCGTACCTCAAACTCAAAATCCGCCGCCCATATTGTTTCCCATGCCACATAAGGAAAACATTGACATGCACCCTAAATAAAAACCAAAAGGGTGGAATTACTTGTGATGATGCCTTCAAACTCTAGAGTTGAGGCTGCGAGGTAAGACACTTGCTTCTTGAACCAAGGGCAACTATAACATGACCATAATGAGCCACTTCTCGTTCAAACATTGACCTAGGATCCCAAATTACGACTTGGTCAACTCTAACTTGCAACGTTTCCTCCACATGCCACCCTGAGATAGCGTCTAAGACCCATCTTGGCTCTCTAGAGAGACCATTCAAATGAACTGAGCATGTGCAACCTTCCAAACTACAACTTTTCATCTCCCAAACGATGTTTCTGCAACATTGCATCTATCGCTAAGGGAATACGAACTAATCCAATCTCTCGAACATTCGTCGGCATGCCACTTGACCTCCTGTACTTGAACACCCTGAATTCATTATGGCTGCGTGGGAGGGTGTGAGTTTCCTCTAGACGACTCGCTTACCACGCCAGTCACCCCTAGCGTGGAACATCATTTTGCATATTGAGGTCATATCTTAGATGGACTTTGGTTATACCATGGTCTTTTTCATCCGAGAAGTTGAAGGCTATTGCAAATACATGCTAGGTTATTTTCCAAAGCAGAGTGGTAGAGAGGGAATGGGATGGGTTATTGGAAAAGTAAAGAGAATGAGAAAGAGACAATAAGAATGAGAGGCTAGGTTCATTTCTAAGATAATGATGGAGAAAATGAGATAGGTTGTTGGAGCATCATATAGTGATAGGAACAATTCACCTTCTTATTAGAGAATATCAATAGGCTAGATTGGTCTTTCACATTTGAGCAGTAATGAGTAAATCACCTTGACATATAGTGTTGGGTTTAGGTTTCTTGCACAAAGGCGAAAATGAGATTTTGGCCATTATCATATTTGAGCATTGAGAAGTTTTATAGGATTATTTATTTATTTATTTATTTTCTTTTAAAAGGTTATAAGGTATTGTCCACACGGTCTTGGATAGACGGTGGTTGGGTGCTTTGTTAAGACACTCCTTGATGTGAAGTCACTAGTTCAATTCCCTGCCCTGATCAAGGTGATATATTGGACATGATGAAGATGTAGTCTGACCAAAATCACAAAAAAATGGTTCTAAGGTGCTCAACGTAGGAGCGAGACTATATATATAACATCTAACATGTTTGATTAGCATACCATTTAGAAGTTTGATGGGAAGGACCTTAATTATTCTTAGTTTGAATTATTTGCAAATGCTATATGTTATAGATCATATTGGACATGTTAAAAAATGTAGCCTTGAGAATTATTAAAACTTTCCCATACAAACAGTGAGGTGGTAGATGTGGGAAGCGTTATCCTGAATCTTATAGGAATAATATAATCATTGTTTGTGTGGATGTTATGGTATTTCCTCTAATAACATAGCAAAAGTTTACACATCACTGCAAGGCACGAGATTAACTATTTAATGTCATATTTAATCATTGATAGTGGTAGGTGATTCGAAGACCATCATTGGCAAAATGGTCTCTAATATAGCAAAATTGATAATCTCCTAGCTTTAGTGTTAGGTTGAGCAATAAAAGAGGCACTCAATTTCTTTATTATCAATTTTTTTAAAGTGATGTGGCAGAGTAATTGCATTGTAGACGAATTTTCTATCAGTCCATCTTATTAAAAAGAGGGTCATTAGCATCATTGGTGAAGATCATGATCTACCCATTCCATAAACACAGCATGAGGATCAAGCCAGTAATGGTTCTTCAAAGCATCACATGGCTCAATACATGGCATGTAAGTTGTATGGTAGGGGGAAGTTATGAAGAGAGACCCGAGTCTCCTTGTCACACACCTGGTCTCATAAACTCGTACACTGATGTACTATTATATGGTTTCATCTCTTTTCACAGTGGGACTCTCTATTAGTATGCATAGTGTTTGTGCTGTTTTGGTTTGCAAATGTTTGTAGAACCCTGGTGAAGTATGCTTACTCCATTCTGGTGGTATGTTTGCTTGGTATAATGTCTTTGAGCATCAATGAATCCTCCCCCGTCATTTTCCAAATTAGTGGAGTCTTTTACAAGCTAAATTAGAATATTTCGATAGGCATTTTGTTAATGTTTCTTTTTTATATTTTTAGTGCTTCATTGTTTCTTAGTCTCAATTCAATTTGAATTTGGCAGGTTTCTTTGGTCACGAGTTGGGTAGTGGACCACCCTCTCAACACTATGTGAATTTGTCGAGGATTCCATAGTCGAGAGTATTGGTGCACTATTTGATCTCTTCATTGGCAAGAAGGGCTTTGCAAATTATTTGCGTCGCTTAGCAGTCATAGTACTTTTATGTGGTAAAAAGTACTTATTGTCACTAACTTATTATGGATTACAAGGAATTGAAGGAGATTGTAGGAATTTACGAGGTAAGTTCCGTAGATCAAAAACCAAAGGTCACCACTCACAAACAGATCACAAATTAGTACACTAGTATATCACATGGTTAAAACCCTCGAAGAGGGAAACAACCCACGGTCTAAGCCAACGCGGCCACTTCAGGAAATTTATTAATATAAAAAGAAAAGTTACATATGTTTATTTCATAAATAGTTACCAGACAAATGACCCTCCATGCTCTTTAAATAGAGATCATGGACTAATCGGGGGTCAAGCCACGGATCAAGTGTCGTTAATACCGAGGAGAGAGTGAACCGTCAGATCACTACAAATCGTGACCGTCTTATTATAAGTTACAAATGTAAATAGTAAAGAAACACACTTTACCTAACTCTACACTAGACCAAGTTATACTTAACTATTTCCCATGTGTCGGAATATCCTAACATCCCTCCTTAAGAACAACTCGGGATAGCATTGAAGGATTTACAAAGGTGACACAAAATGAGCCTATTTCCTATGTGTCGAAATATCTTAACATCCACCCTTAAGAACAACTTGGGATAGGATTGAAGGATTTACAAAGATGACACAATAAGAGAAGGAAGGAGGCATTAGAGCCTACCCCCCCTTAATGATAACTTTCCTGAACTCCAAGCATGGATCGAAGTTTGCTAAACTTCGCTTCTGTGAGAGCCTTTGTAAAGATATCGGCTACTTGATTATTGGTTGGACAATACTACACTTCAAGAACACGATCATGAATGAGCTTTCTGATGAAGTGTATGTGGAGCTCAATGTGTTTCATACATTGATGCTGAACTGGATTTTTACATAGCTGAATGATACTTTGATTATCACACCAAAGTGTACTTGGATGTTGTCGATGAATGTAGGAATTTACAGGGTAAGTTCCTTAGATGAAAAACCAAAGGTCACCACTCACAAAAAGATCACAAATCAATGCACCAGTATTATCACGTGGTTAAAACCCTCAAAGAGGGAAACAGTTCACGGCCTGAGCCAACGCGGCTACTTTAGGCAATTTATTAATATAAAAAAAAGTTACATATGTTTATCTCATAAACAGTTACCGGACAAATGACCCTCCATGCTCTTTAAATAGAGATCATGGACCAATCAGGT
This sequence comes from Pinus albicaulis, assembly GCA_034641835.2. NCBI lineage: Eukaryota > Viridiplantae > Streptophyta > Pinopsida > Pinales > Pinaceae > Pinus > Pinus albicaulis. Next base: position 861,863,605 of record CM076572.1, read on the forward strand.
GTTAAGCCATGGATCAAGTGTCGTTAATACTAAGGAGAGAGTGAACCGTCGGATCATTACAAATCGTGACCGTCAGATTATTAGTTACAAATGTACATAGTAAATAAACACACTTTACCTAACTCTACACTAGACTAAGTTATTCTTAACTATTTCCTATGTGTCAGAATATCCTAACATCCCCCCTTAAGAACAACTTGGGATAGGATGGAAGGATTTCCAAAGGTGACACAATAGGAGAAGGAAAGAGGCATTAGAGCCTATCCTCCCTTAATGACAACTTCCCTAAACTCCAAGCATGTATCGAAGTTTGGTAAACTTCACTTTTGTGAGAGCCTTTGTAAAGATATCGGCTACTTGATCATTGGTTGGACAGTACTTCACTTCAAGAACATGATCATGAATGAGCTTTTTGATTAAGTGTATGTGGATTTCAATGTGTTTCATACGCTGATGCTGAACTGGATCTTTACATAGCTGAATGACACTCTGATTATCACACCAAAGTGTAGTTGGATGCTGCTGATGAAGACCAAATTCAGACAAGATCTAACGAAGCCACATGGCTTCCTTGTTGGCTTCAACTGCACCATGATACTCTGCTTCTACTGAAGAAAGAGAGATGACACTTTTTTCTTACAAGACCAAGTAATAGGTCCTGAACCAAGAGCGAATACATATCTTGTAGTAGACTTTCGATCATCAGGGTCACCAGCCCAATCAGAATTAGTGAAACCAATCAACAATGGAGATGCTCCTGCACTGTAATGAATCTCGAACTGAAATGTACCTCGAATATATCGAAGTATTCATTTAGCTGCTTTCCAATGACTTTCATGATGTTGGTGCATAAACCGAGCGACAAGACCAACGACAAAGGAAAGGTCAGGATGGGTATGGGTTAGATACAAAAGTTTACCAACAAGTTGACAATATAAGGTAGCATCAACTTCAAGGGTAGTACAAGTGACTGAAAGCTTGACTCCAGACTGAAAAGGAGAAGGGGCTGGCTTACAGTCTTCTATGTGAAAGTGGTGTAGAATATCACATGCATACTTGGACTGAGATAGGGTAATACTTCTTTAGATTGCAAGACTTGAAGACCAAGGAAATAATGTAAGTGTCCTAAGACTGTCATTTCAAACTTCTTTTTGAGGCTAGAATTCACATGGTTTATATAGTTTGGATCACTACTAGTAAGGATAAGATCATCAACATAAAGAACAAGGATGGTGAAGGACTTACCCACTTTCTTGGTGTAGACAGTGTTGTCAGAATGACACCTAGAAAAACCATTACCTAATAGAAATCTATCCATTTTGGCATATCAAGCTCGAGGAGCTTGTTTGAGACCATAGAGAGACTTTTTAAGGTGACAAACAAGGCTAGAGTCGTTTTAGATAAAGCCAGGGGGTTGTTCCATGTAGATTTCTTCATGAAAATCTCCATGTAAGAAGACGGATTTAACATCCATTTGATGGACTTCCCATTTAAAGGAAGTAGCAAGGGAAAGAACAAGGTAGATAGAATTCATTTTGGCAGCATGGGAGAAGGTTTCAGTACAGTTAATGCCTTCAACTTGTGAAAATCCTTTAGCAACAAGACGAGCTTTATGCCTATCCACTTTTCCATCGGGGCCAAACTTTGTTTTATAAACCCATCTGCATCTGACAAGTTTTCTTCCTTTTGGAGGAGGAACAAGATCCCAAGTATCGTTTGCTAATAAGGAACAATATTCTTCATTCATAGCTTCATCCCAATCTGGATGATCAGAATCTTCTTCAAAGGTGTCGGGATCAGGATTTTCTGGAACTTGAGCCAATAAAGAAGAGGCTCTTTCAAACTGAGAACGTGTATGTCGTCGATTGGCAGGGTCACCTGCAAGAGAACCTACTGCATCTCGAGTAGAGTGGACCCATCTTGGAAGCTGTGGAGTAAAAGGAATAATTTCAAGAGGTAGAGAATTGTCATCCTCGCTGTCATCATCTGAACTAGAAGGAATGCTATTAAAAATAGAAGAGAGAGAGAGAGAGAGGTGGCATGTATACCGAATCAGGCTCGCACGCCAAAGGTGGCACACTCGCTGAACTAGGTTCGTAGGCTGATATATTTTCATCAAATTTTACATCTCTTCTAATGATTAAATTTTTGGATTTTGGTTGAAGAAGTCTATATCCTTTGACATCTTCAGAATATCCAACAAAAATGCATTTTTCACTCTTAGGTTCTAAGGCTTTATGTTTTGAATCTCGAATATGGGCCCAAGCATCACTTCCAAAAATACGAAAGTGACTTACATATCGTTTGATTGAGCTCCAAGCTTCTTCTGGAGCTATATTATTTAAAACCTTAGTAGGAGTGCGATTTACTATGTAATTTGCACAGTTTATTGCTTTTTCCCAAAAATTGAGACCAAGTCCTTTAGATTGAAGCATAGAATTAGCCATTTCTTTTAAGATGCGATTCTTTCTTTCAGCTACACCATTTTGTTGTGGAGTATATGGAACGATATGTTGCAACTGAATGCCATGCTTAGTGCAGAAGTTGATAAATTTGTTGTTAACATATTCTCCTTCATTGTCTGATCTTAACTTAAGAATTGGATGTCTAGATTGTTTCTCAACAAAGGCCTTAAAGGCCAAGAACATGTTAAAAACTTCACTCTTGAGTTTTAAGAAGTATACCCAAGTGCGTCTGGAAAAATCATCAATGAAAGTTAAGAAGTACTTGCAACCAGAGAAAGAGACAACAGGAAGTGGACCATATAAATCACTGTGCACAAGCTGCAAAGGGGCTGAAGCGTGCCAAGAGGCACGTTTGTCAAAACTATTCAGATGATGTTTTTTGAGTACAACATCCGGAGCAAACACCATCTTGGCAAGATACCATAGGAAGACCTGTCACCATATTTTCTTTACATGGAGTTTGAAGAGAGCGATAGTTTAAGTGACCAAATCGCTCATGCCAAAGTTTGCTCACTTCATCATTATGAGCAACAAAAACGGAGGGAAGACATGATGACCCAAAGCTGTCAAACTTATACAACCTTGTGGAATCATCAGCAATGCCAATAGCTAAAATATGTTTAAGATATTTGAGGTCCTTGATTACAACATCATGAGGTGAGAATTCTACTATTTTCCCTTCACCTGAATGAGTTATCTGATAAACAGATAGAAGGTTGCATGACAAGGTAGGAACACATAGTACATCATTAAATTGACCATTATCTAGATGAGTGGTGCTAGATCCTACAACACTAAGTGATCTATCATCACCAACATAAATATGTTTAGTGTTACAATCATTTAAAGAAGAAAACATGGCTGTATTTTTGGCCATGTGGTAAGAAGCTCCATAATCAATGAGCCACTCACGAGAATGAGAATAAGAAGATACATTTAATGCATAACCAGATCTTGAAGCTTGACAACCACAAGTAGAAAGTGCCATTCGTGAAGATGAAGGTGAAGAGTGCTCCAAATTGATGTTGTGCTTCTTCATTGCTACTTCTAAGGCTTCCATCTTCTTAAAACATTTGGACTCTATATGGCCATCACGGTTACAAAAGTTGCAATGTCTATCTATCTTCTTCCCTTTGTTTTTATTTGTCTTATCATTTTGGTGAGTTATTTTTTCATTTTGCGGCTGAAATTGCTTAGGACCCTTGTTTGGTTTCGGACCATACTTTTTAGGATATTGCTTCTTGGGATTCTTTTGATATGATTGCTGTTGGGCTGCTAAGGCTTTCTTTGAAGCATTTCCAGAAATGATAAGAACAAGGTGTAAGAGTTTTTCTTGTTCTCTTATCAAAGAATCGCTAAAGGCATCAAAAAAGGGGTTCTTGTAGGTGGTTCCTGAAGAAATGATGGCTTCTCTAGTGGAATGGAAGGTGGAAACAAATATAGATTATGCAGGGCCAAGCTTAGTAAGAATGCAATAGATGAGGCTACCATTTTCCTTTTTGACCTTACAACCTTCTAAAAGAAGTCTAAGGGTCTTGAATTTGGACAAAAAATCTTCAATAGAGGAGAAATTATTGGGGCCCAAAGTAAGAAACTCATTTTCAAGCTGGTGGGCCCTGATATGATTTTGAATGCCAAAGATAGTATTTAGCTTTTCCAGGGCTTCATGAGGGGTGTCAATGTCAAGGATATGAAATCGAAGATCTTGAGCAATGGACATTCCTATCAACCCTCATGCTTGACCTTGGTTATTTTCCCATTTAGCGACTTTATTATCATCAGAAGGTTTAGTTTCTCGTCCTGTGGCTATTCTATAAAGCCCTTTACTTCTAATTATATCTACCATGTGAGGTAGCCATTGGAAATAATTGGTGCTATTAAGAATAATCGGACATGCACTTTCCATTTAAAAAAACTGAAGCTAAAAAAAACTGAAACTAAATGCTCCAATGGATAGATATTGAAAAATTAGGCCGATTAAAAAAAATGGCTCGAAAAACGGCTTCTGGATGAAGAAGTTATGCCTTTTTGAAAAAACCGAGTTGTAGTTGCCGAATAGTTATGGAACGGTTTGAAATTTGATGATGAAGTTCAACTTAAAACAAAATCCTGCCCCTTTAACAATTTTTTTTTACAAAATAAGCTTGAGAAAGAGACTTGAACCCAAAGCCTCTATTCTCATAAACTAACTTCTCACCAAGTGAGATAGTAAAATGATTCTGTAATTGTTTGAAAGGAGGAAGGGAGGTTTTTTGTTTTGTTTTTTTTACTTTTCGGTGCGTGCCTTTTCCTACACAAAAAACAAAAAAATCCAAGCAAAAAAAAATGAAATGCAAGCCTTACGACAAAATGTTAGATTTTCGATTAGCCTTACCAGCAACTATCTATTTTTTCACTATTTCTGATTTCTCGAAATCGCACAAAGACGCGGGGAAAGAGCATACGTAGCAAAAAAATCCCTTCCTCTTGTTTCTGATTTGCTGAGATTGCACACAGCACAGAGAAAAGAGCATACACATAGAAAAGGGTATAGATCCGGAAAATAAATAAAACCTAAAACCGAAATAAATAGAGGGAACCAAAATAAGCAGAACTATTAACAAAAATAATTGCAAAACAAATACTTTATACCTCCAGATCTAAACTGACATAACTTGGGCTACTAGAAACCTTTTCGCATGAAACGAAAGGTGTTCCTCACTGTAACAGGCGCTCCAGACACAACAGAGCAGTTCTCCAAGCTTGAAAATGTTCAGAAATAGTATATCTAGAAAATGACAGTCGCATGCAGTCAAACCGGCTTCGGATTTTGATCAACAACGGATGCGGCCGTCAAAATAGCTCCAATACCATGTAGGAATTTACAGGGTAAGTTCCTTAGATCAAAAACCAAAGGTCACCGCTCACAAACAGATCAAAAATCAGAACACCAAAATTATCACGTGGTTGAAACCCTTGAAGAGGGAAACAATCCACGACTTGAGGCAACACAGCCACTTCAGGAAATTTATTAATATAAAAAGAAAAGTTACATATGTTTCTCTCATAAATGGTTACCAGACAAATTACCCTCCATGCTCTTTAAATAAAGATCATGGACCAATCGGGTGTTAAGCCACGGACCAAGTTTCGTTAATACTGAGGAGATAATGAACCACCAAATCACTAAAAATCGTGACCGTCAGATTATAAGTTACAAATTTACATAGTAAAGAAACACACTTTACCTAAATCTACACTAGACTAAGTTATTCTTAACTATTTCATATGTGTCGGAATATCTTAACAATGAAGACCAAATTCAGAAAAGATATGATGAAGCCACATGGCTTCCTTGCTGGCTTCAACTTCACCATGATACTCTGCTTCTACTGAAGAAAGAGAGATGGCACTTTGTTTCTTACAAGACCATGTAATAGGTCCTGAATCAAGAGTGAATACATATCCTGCAGTAGACTTACAATCATCAGGGTCACCAGCCCAATCAGAATCAGTGAAACCAATCAACAATGGAGATGCTCTTGTACTGTAATGAATCCCGAACTGAACTATACCTCGAATATATCGAAGTATTCTTTTAGCTGTTTTCCAGTGACTTTCATGAGGTTGGTGCATAAACCGAGCAACAAGACCAACGACAAAGGAAAGGAAATAATGCAAGTGTCCCAAGTCTGTCATTTCAAACTTCTTTTTGAGGCTAGACTTCACATGGTTTATATGATTTGGATCACTACCAATAAGGATAAGATCATCAACATAAAGAACAAGGATGGTGAAGGACTTACCCACTTTCTTGGTGTAGACAGTGTTGTCAGAATGACACCTAGAAAAACCATTACCTAATAGAAATCTATCCATTTTGGCATACCAATCCAGAGGAGCTTGTTTGAGACCATAGAGAGACTTTCTAAGGTGAAAAACAAGGCTAGAGTTGTTTTGGATAAAGCCAGGGGGTTGTTCCATGTAGAATTCTTCATGAAAATATCCATGTAAGAAGGCGGATTTAACATCCATCTGATGGACTTCCCATTTAAAGGAGGTAGCAAGGGAAAGAACAAGGTAGATAGAATTCATTTTGGCAGCATGGGAGAAGGTTTCAGTATAGTCAATGCTTTCAACTTGTGAAAATCCTTTAGCAACAAGACGAGCTTTATGCCTATCCACTTTTCCATCGGGGCCAAACTTTTTTTTATAAACCCATCTGCATCTGACAAGTTTTCTTCCTTTTGGAAGAGGAACAAGATCCAAAGTATCGTTTGCCAATAAGGAACAATATTCTTCATTCATAGCTTCATCCCAATTTGGATGATCAGAATCTTCTTCAAAGGTGTCGGGATCAGGATTTTCTGGAACTTGAGCCAATAAGGAAGAGGCTCTTTCAAACTGAGAACGTGTACGTCTTTGATTTGCAGGGTCACTTGCAAGAGAACCTGCTGCATCTCGAGTAGAGCGGACCCATCTTGGAAGCTGTGGAGCTAAAGGAATTTCTTCAAGAGGTGGAGGAGGATTTTCATCCTCGTTGTCATCATCTGAACTAGAAGGAATGCTATAAAAAATAAAAGAGATAGAGAGAGGTGGCACATATGTCGAATCAGGCTTGTAGGCCAAAGGTGGCAAACCTGCCAAACTAGGCTCGCAGGTCGATATGTTTTTATCAAATTTTACATCTCTTCTAAGGATTACATTTTTGGATTTTGGTTGAAGAAGTATATATCCTTTGACATCTTCAGAATATAAAAAAAAAAAAAGCATTTTTCACTCTTAGGTTCTAAGGCTTTATGTTTCGCATATGGAATATGGGCCCAAGCATCACTTCCAAAAACACAAAAGTGACTTACATCTAGTTTGATGGAGCTCTAAGCTTCTTCTGAAGTTACATTCCTTAAAACCTTAGTAAGAGTGCTATTTACTATGTAATTTGCATAGTTAATTGCTTTTGCCCAAAAATTGAGACTAAGTCCTTTAGATTGAAGCATACAATTAGCCATTTCTTTTAAGGTGCGATTCTTCCTTTCAGCTACACCATTTTGTTGTGGAGTATATGAAACAATATGTTGCAATTGAATTCCATGATTAGTGCAAAAGTTGATAAATTTGTTGTTAACATATTCTCCTCCATTGTCTGATCTTAACTTAAGAATTTGACGTTCAGATTGTTTCTCAACAAAGGCCTTAAAGGCCAAGAACATGTTAAAAAATTCACTCTTGAGTTTTAAGAAATACACCCAAGTGCGTCTGGAAAAATTATCAATGAAAGTTAAGAAGTACTTGCAACCAGAGAAATAAACAACAGGAAGTGGACCACATAAATCATTGTGCACAAGCTGCAAAGGGGCTGAAGCATGCCAAGAGGCACGTTTGTCAAAAATATCCCGATGATGTTTTCCGAGTACACATTCGGAGAAAATACCATCTCGGCAAGATACCATAGGAAGACTTGTCACCATATTTTCTTTACATAGAGTTTGAAGAGAGCGATAGTTTAAGTGACCAAATCGCTCATGCCAAAGTTTGGTCACTTCATCATTATGAGCAACAAAAACGGAGGGAAGACATGATGACCCAAAGTTGTCAAACTTATACAACCTTGTGGGATCATCACCAATGCAAGTAGCTAAAATATGTCTAGAATCTTTGAGGTCCTTGATTACAAAATCATGAGTTGAGAATTCAACTATTTTTCCTTCACTTGAACGAGTTATTTGATAAACAGATAGAAGGTTGCATGACAAGGTAGGAACACATAGTACATCATTAAACTGACCATTATCTAGATGAATGGTTCTAGATCCTACAACACTAAGAGATCTATCATCACCAACATAAATACGTTTGGTGTTACAATCATTTAAAGAAGAAAACATGGCTTTATTTTTGGCCATGTGGTAAGAAGCTCCAGAATCAATGAGCTACTCATGAGAATGAGAAGAAGATACATTTAATGCATAACCAGATGCTTGACAACCACAAGCAAAAAGAGCCATTCCTGAAGATGAAGTTGAAGAGGTCCCCAAGTTGATGTGGTGCTTCTTCATTGCTGCTTCTAAGGCTTCCATCTTCTTAAAACATTTGGACTCTACATGGCCATCATGATTACAAAAGTTGCAATGTCTATCTGTTTTCTTCACTTTGTTTTTAGTTGCCTTATCAGTTTGGTGAGTTTCTTTTTCAATTTGCGGCTGAAATTGCTTAGGACCCTTGTTTGGTTTAGGACCATACTTTTATGATACTGCTTCTTGGGATTCTTTTGATATGGTTGCTGTTGGGTTGCTAAGGCTTTCTTAGAAGCGTTTTCAGAAGTGATAAGACCAAGGTGTAAGATATTTTCTTGTTCTCTTATCAAAGAATCGCAAAAGGCATCAAAAGAGGGGTTCTTGTGGACTGTTCCTTCAGAAATGATGGCTTCTCTAGTGGAATGGAAGGTGGAAACAAATATAGAGTATGTAGGGCCAAGCTTAGCAAGAATGGAATAGATGAGGCTACCATCTTCCTTTTTGAGCATACAAACTTCTAAAAGAAGTCTAAGGGTCTTGAATTTAGACAAAAAATCTTCAATAGTGGAGAAATTATTGGGGTCCAAAGTAAGCAACTCATTTTCAAGCTGGCGGGCCCTGATTTGATTTTGAATGCCAAAAACAATATTTAGCTTTTTCAGGGCTTCATCAGGGGTGTCAATTTCAAGGATATGAAATCGAAGATCTTGAGCAATGGACATTCCTATCAACCCTCGTGCCTGATCTTGTTTATTTTCCCATTTAGCGGCTTTATCTTCATCAGAAGGTTTAGTTTCTTGTCCTGTGGCTATTCTATAAATCCCTTTACTTCTAAGTAAATCTACCATGTGAGGTAGCCATTGGAAATAATTGGTGCTGTTAAGAATAACTGGGCATGCACTTTCCATTTAAAAAAAAAAAACTGAAGCTGAAAATAGCTGAAACTAACTGCTCCAATGGAAAGAACTTGAAAAACTAGGCGGATTAAAAAAAAAGGCTCGAAAAACGGCTTCCGGATGAAGAAGTTATGCCTTGTTGAAAAAACTGAGTTGTAGATGCCGAATAGTTATGGGAACGGTTTGAAATTTGACGACAAAGTTCTACTTTTGAAAAAAAAATCCTGCCCCTTTAACAAAAACTTTTTACAAAATTAAGCTTGAGAAAGAGACTTGAACCCAAGACCTCTATTCTCATAAACTAACTTTACACCAAGTGAGCTAGTAAAAAGCTAGGAACTATTTTTATTTAGTTAATTTTTTTTTTGTAACTCTTCGGCGTGCGTGCTTTTTCCTTAAAAAAAAACACAAAATCCATGCACCAAAAAAAAAAAAATTCAAGCCTTACGAAAAAACGTTAGATTTTCAGTTAGTCTTACTGGCAACTATCCTTTTTTTGCTATTTCTGATTTCCCGAGATCACACAAAGATGCAGGGAAAGAGTATATGTAGCAAAAAAAAACCCTTCTTCCTGTTTCTGATTTGTCGAGATCGCACACAATGCAAAGCAAAGAACATACACAGGGAAGAGGGTATAGATCCGACAAATAAATAAAAGGTAGAAACTGAAATAAGCAGAATGATTAACAGATATAACTGCAAAGAAGATACTTTATACCTCCGGATCTAAACTGACATAACTTGGGTGACCATAAACCTTTTCGCATGAAACGAAAGGGGTTCCTCACTGTAACAGATGCTCCAGACACAATAGAGCAGTTCTCCAGGGCCGAAAAAGTTCAAAAATAGTAGATCTAGAAAACGACAGTCGCATGCAGTCAAACCGGCTTCGGATTTAGATCAACAACGGATGCGGCCCTCAAAATAGCTCTGATACCATGTAAGAATTTACAGGGTAAGTTCCGTAGATAAAAAATCGAAGGCCACCGTTCACAAACAGATCACAAATCAGTACACCAGTATATCACGTGGTTAAAACCCTCGAAGAGGGAAACAATCCACGACCTGAGCCAACGCGACCACTTTAGAAAATTTATTAATATAAAATGAAAAGTTACATATGTTTCTTTCATAAGCGGTTACCGGAAAAATGACCCTCCATGCTCTTTAAATAGAGATCATGGACCAATCGGGTGTTAAGTCACAAATCAAGTGTCTTTAATACTGAGGAGAGAGTGAACCGTTGGATCACTACAAATTGTGACCGTCGAATTATAAGTTACAAATGTACATAGTAAAGAAACACACTTTAACTGACTCCACACTAGACCAAGTTATACTTAACTATTTCCTATGTGTTGGAATATCGTAACAGAGATTAGGGGCATGAAGAGTCCTTTCAAGTAAATATAAAATTGATCTTTTCAGCTACACTAAATTTCATGAAAATGAACAACACATCCTCACCCTAAGTTGCAACAATTATGAACATTTATTCAAAAGAGGCAAATAGTAGTCTTGGAGGTTGAATTTAATGTTCTTCAAAATATGGTTAATAATATGAGCAAGCAAGATATATATGGGGCCTCGAATCATGGGTAGTTTGTAAGTTCAAATTGTGGAGGACCATATAAAGATGACACAATACATAAACTTGCAGACAGAGTGGAAATATCAAAACCAGAGTTGGGCCAAGTCAAATAAAACATGGAACAAGAAATAAGTCCGCATGCATTTTGCTAAGTAATTATGTTTGATAAGGTTCTTATTATATTAGGTGTATTTTGTAGAATCTATACCACTCAAAAGTGTCGAGCAAATTTTCCTTTGGATGTATTTAGTTATTGTATGCCAATTTTTTAATAGAATTGGATGTAAGTGCTTTATAATACGGGTTGGTAGATAATATAGTATTTAGTTATTATATGCCAATTTTTTAATAGAATTGGATGTAAGTGCTCTGCAACTCTGAAATCTCCTAGTTACAATTGTGGAAAAAAGAAAAATAAATACACTCCGACAGTGTACCTCAGATTTGCACCTTGGATACCACATATCATCTATCTGAATATGTGGTTCACTTGAGGTGCATAAGGGGGTTGTATTGCTCCCATTATTGATAGCTTAGAAATATATTGGCGATTATAAATAATAAAGTGGAACTTGCAATCTCATCATACAATACACATGTAATATATTACATATTCCAACACACATGTAATATATTACATATTTTATACTAAACATGCATATTTTTGTTTAAGTGGGTTTGGATGTTGATGAGGTAATTTATATTGGTTTTTTACTACTTTTTGAATTCATTGCATGGACTATCATGAGTTTGAGACTCACAAAACACATGGATATATGTTATGGCCTTGGTTAAACATCTTCATTGTGGCCTTAATTGAAAAATTCATCATCATCACATGAAACTCAACACCCCAATCATAAGATTGAGACTCATAAAACACATGGATATATGCTATGGCCTTGGTCAAACATCTTAATTGTGGCATTAATTAAACATGTCACCATCATTAAGTGAAACTCAACTCCACATGTTTATTACCATATATAACACAGTTTCCCTGTTCACAACCACATACAATATGGTTTTGCTATAACCAAATCTTTATTTCCTACTCTGTAGGTCACCACATATAGTGTTCATTGTGAAATTTCTTTCTAGGTCATGGTAAGTCATAGTCATGATTTGCAAGTTATGATATCCATATTAAAATGTTTGAATCACCATAATAATTATGTTGAAAGATCAATGTGCCAAAAATTGACCTACTATTGTGGTAGCAAATATAAAACATGTGAAAACAATTCCAATATTAAATCTCACCTTCAAATATTTCTTGGTTGCAATAGCGGTTTGTTACATGAACTTTACATTTTTGTGACTATTGCGAAATTAAGCTTTAGTATTCCTATTCTTTGCCTACAATTCAACACTATGCTATGAGCTATTTGATTTCTTCGTTTTTTTTTTTTTTTTGAGAAATATTGTAAAAGTTGACCATCTTTTCTTAAGTAATGAGTAATTTCTACCAATAATGAATATTCTTTTCTATTTTCTGCTTTAATTTTGTAAATTGTATATTAATAAAATTTACATAATATAGGAAAATTTAACACTTGAAAAAATTCAACATAATCACTAATACCCATGTATAATTGATTAAATGCTCATAAATAAATTATCTAGAATCGCATTTTCATTCATTAATTATAACTCACATAATCTTAAATGATCATAAATAATTGGTCTAGGTTTGTATTTTGATTAACTATAACTTACCTAATCATTAAGAATTCATGAAAATTACATTGTTTTGAGAAGTTTCAGACAATACTTGTCTCTACTTCACTACAAGGAAAATACCGAGGGTTTTGCGAAAGCCCCTATAAAAATATCCCAAACACTAAAGTCTCCCCAAGTACATAAGTGACCAACTAGTGGACATCTACCCCTCAATCAAAACATCATCTAACTTACACAACACATACTAACATAAAGGCTCTTCCCCATGCACCATTCCCTTTCAATATGTTGCTTCTCTTGTTATTTTTGTTTTTTCTTCTTTTCTGGCAATCACGTCAAGACAAAGCTACAGAAAACTTAGCTGGCAATCATGCCAAGACGAGCATAAAAAATAGCTGGAAATCATGTGAAGCCAAGTAAAAATATCAATGGATCCAATTGCCTGCTTTTACAGGCGAGGTAGCATGACCTGCAAAAGACTTCCCGACGTGGGAAACATCCCATGGCAATATAAAGGGTGCACATCCCTCGAGAACAATGTATCGAATGGAGATAATTCCAAATCTGCCAAAGAGACTCATGAAATACACATTCCCAAATGACGGAAAAACTCTTATGTGCACATTCCATGAGTGATGGAAGTATTATTAAAAAAAAAATGGTTCAAAAGCACATTACAGAGGTCAGCAAAGTGTTTCGTGAAATGACACGACAGTTAAATAAAGGTCCAATAGTTGGTTGTGTGTGGTTGTTTAGTTTTCATAAGTTCTGAGTTCTATTTTTGTATGACTATGTATAGATTTTTATTTTATTTTTAAAATAATATGAAGAATATATATTTTAAAAAGAATAGTTAAATAAACATATAAATATATTGAAAAATATTAATGATTGGTTCATTGTTTTTATATCTTTTTCATTGGAAAATATTACGCACCATATAGTAACTTCAAATTAGGGGAATTTTGAGGTCTTAATAAAATAATAGCTAAACCAATAAAATAATATTTATGAATTTTCAATTCACTTTTTGCACCACAATAAATGTAATAAATTCTTAATTATATTATATGCTATTAATTAAAATTTATATTATTTAAATTGTATAATAACATGTAATTAATATACTATACAAAAATAATATAATATAATATAATAAATGTATAGGGATATGCATTGTTTCTTTCAAGAAATATGAAATGACAATAATATATTTTTATTTAAAAAGTGTGAAATGACATACTCTACTTTGACTTTAGAGCACTATCATGGTTAACCATCAGTTTTTATCCACCATTGAGAATGTGACAAGTAAGTACATTTAACTCAATCAATTCCACCTCAACTATTAGGGATGATGTCATCCTCTAAAATGTGGTTGGTTCTCATAAAATGAATTTTGATTGTACATTTTCCTTTGGAAGCCCATTTTAGACCTCAAAATTCCCCTAATTAGTAATGACTGTTCATTGTCTTTACATCTTGGCCACTAGATAAGAATAAAGTTGACTAAAATATAGTAAGTTAATGATTCAGTCACTATCTTTACATCTTGTCTATTGGATAAGAATAGAATTGACTAAAATATATTAGCAAATACTAAGGATCATGCAATAAGTTACTGGTTGACTCATTATCTTTACATCTTGTCTATTAAATGAAAATAAAATAACATTTAATGTAAAAAAAAATCACATCTATAACATAAAAAAGCATCAAACTATAAACTTAATGCAGGATACCTATCATTTATCAAAATATATCTAAATAAAAAATGACTTGAAGAAACGTGCTTCACTGTACAATCTCAAATTTAAATGGTAAACAATATGCTTTTTAATAGCAGCGTATTAAATGTGATATAAGTTTGAATAGATATTGTTGGATAACAACAATATATTATGTAATGTAGACGGCCATATGTGTTCATAGGGTTGGATATACAATATTTAAATTTAATAATATATATGTAAATTTATACAACATTTAATGTTATTTTTAAAAAATATATAAATTATATGATTAGTTAGTGTTTATATATTATTAAATTCTAAAATATTGTGGCAGTGTAATAGATATAAAATATAAATTAATTATTTGATTTTATCCACATTCTTTATATTTACAAAATATTCCAAATTTGAAATGAACCATGTGCATTGGATTTCCAAAATATTTGACATCTGATATGCATGTTTCAAATTTACCGTCCTTTTTATGTATCGAAAATATTTTGTAATATCTATTTCGGGGTACTATTTTTTTTTATCAACGTGTGGTAGACAGTTCGTCAACTTTATCATTGTTTTGGGGGACCGATAATGCTCGCCAACGAGTTGAACTTCAATTACGATATAAGGTTTGGTCAAAGAACCATTCTCTGAAAGCCACATTGCATGATGTTGACTCGACAATTTGTTTCCGAAAGGACTATATCAAAATCGTAATTATTGTAATTAAATATACATGATTGCGTGTAAGCTAATCAAACTAATCATTTTTTAATGTGGTTTATTGACTCCGAGATTCTTGATTGTTAAGTTCAAGAAATATTTGTATAAGGTTATTATTGATATGTGAGGGAATATTTGTATCAGTCAGATCAGTCTAAGGAACATTTCTACAAGGTAATGATAGAGGGAATATTTATATCAGATAGATTCACTCAAAGATCTATTCAAAGAGATAACTTTTTGCCAATTTAACAACACTAGAGTCTAGAACCACTCTTAAATTATAGAGTATTTAAAAAATTAAACTAATAATCTCTCAACAACAAAAGTGTTTTATCAACTAAAACTCAATCCAATGAACCAACCAAAGGCTAACAACCAAACCAACTTATATACATTGAGAAATGCTGCTTCAACAAAAACTCACCTTTGGTTTTTTGTTCTTTTCCCTTTTGAGAACCCAAATTTGGCCAATGGAAATGAATACATTATTGTTGTTTTTGGTTCTTTGCGCCCATTTACTGAATAGGTTGTGGATAAAAGTTTTTTCTTCTATGGGTTGAATAAGTTGTGGAAACTTTTATTGGTTGATCATTAAATTTATTTTAATTATATATTTGAAAATATTTCGAAATATGATAATGAGAAAAGAGATCAATTGTTTAACCCATTTCCTGACCTTAAATTCATGGATATTTTTAAAATCTGCAATCATATGTCTCAGACTCATTGGAAGTGGGGTGACCCTTGAAATAAATTATATATTCCTCATTGAAGTGGGATATCTCTACTTTTAAGTCAGAATTTGACTTAAAACTATTGGATATATTCATAATATTATAATTACAGTTTGCTTTTAAAAATTAATAATAATAAAATATAGATTTCTATTCATACTCGCCATGATACTATAAGTTGTTTCCGGTGCATTTGGCCCTTGAAATGGTCGAAAAGCCTTCTTTCTTCTACGATTATATAATTCCTTTCTCTAGGTTCAGATGGCCTTTCGGGAATTTGCCTCCCTTATAAATGGTGAAATGGGGTTGAGAGTTTTTTTTTCCATGGAGAAGCGTTCGCTAAGTGTTTGTCTTCCCGTCATGTAAATGCAGAACTATTTGTTTAGCCAAGGATGACTTGCCTCTCACTTGTTAACCCTATCTCCAAGTTATGCCTTTATTGATTTCAAGTTCTGGGCAAGTTGTCATTAGCTAAATATTTTGCTCTGCGTATGATGCTAAATCTCAGATGAGGAAACGTTGTTGAGCGGTCAGAATGTCAATACGAATTTCGTGGAAGAAAAAAATAATTTGATAGGTGAGAATGTTTATATAATATTTTTGTTTTGGTTGGAATGAAATAAGAAGAATTTATAATTTTACTTAATTTTGATGATGAATATACTGGTTCTAAATTGTTTGAATTTTTTTTTAAAGATGTGTTTAATTATTTTATGTTATGGAAGTTTTCTCGGTATACTTTTCTATTAAATTTACTTAATATTAAATAAACATGTGTTAAATTATAAATTTGAGTTATAAATTTTGTAAAATCTAAATATCTTAGAATTTTTGAATTAAATTTATTTATATATTTAAAAATAAATTTAAATCATTAAAACTATAATTTAATCAAAACTAAATTTATTTATATATATTTAAAAACAAATTTTAAACAATAAAAAAAATATAATTTAACTCAAAAATATTTGATCCAAAAATATTTCCAAAGTTTCAATTCAAAAAACACTTTAAAATAGAATACTAACAATAAAAAAAACACTTTAAAATAGAATACTAAATAAACTCATTAATAAATATATTAAAAAATGTTTCAAACAGAATTAGGTTTGAAAAAAAAATTACAAATAAATTCATTTTACATTAGTGTTTTTATTTTAATTATTTTTTATATTTTTGTAATACTTATTATTTAAAAATTTAAAAATATATTTATTCATCAATTTAATTTTATGTAATTTATAATATTTCAAAACATTAATTTTGGGTGATGGTATGATTATTTAGAGAATATTTTCAATAAGTTTTTCAAATATATTTTTATATTTATATTTAAAAATTTAAATATTTTCACTATTTTTTAATTTAATTATGAATAATTATTATGTGAATGGTAAAGGTTTAGTATCCACATAATATTTTAGAACATTATTAGTAATATTCACATATAAAAGGTTGAGATTTCTCTACAAAATAGTTACATTAGTTTTTTCTTTTAATTAAATTAATTAATTAAAAAAAATAGCATACCTAAAAGTGTCATATGTAATGAGTTGTGGTTTTGGTATTGACTAGCATAGAGCCACTTAACTCCGGATCTATCAAGCACTTAGAAGGATCAAATTACTAAAAAGAAAAGGTTTGCACCTTGATTCTTCTAAGTTCTTGGTAGATCCAGAGTTAGATGAATCTGCTGGTTTTGAACAACACACTCTCTCTATTTATATTTATATATATACATATATTGAATATTTTTGTTATTAATATTTTTTCCTCTATGCATATATTTAATTATTTTTATTATTAATATTTTTTAAATGTTATATATCAAACCGTTCCCCCCCCCCCCCTCCTTTTTTGTTGTTAAAATATTTTACTCAACATGCATGATGAAATATTTGATGTGCAATCTATATTAAACTTTTCTTTATTATTATTATTTTTTATCTAATATATCAATTCCATCTTAAAAATGAAATAAATTACACATTTCCTCGGAAGTGAAAATATAAGAATTTTTTAAAACTTAAATTACCTTATTTTTCTTCAATATGGGCATTGAAATATTTTGTTTATAACTTACAGTAAAATATTTTTTTTTGTTAAAATATATATTTTTAAATATTGCATGTAAGAAAACATAAAATGAATTCAACATCATGTAATATTAATAATATTACTTGCAATCATTTCCATGTTAAATAGTGAAGAAAGTACATATCTCTGATATTAAAAAAATAAATTATTTTTTTAGCTTTCAATTATTGATGTAAAATTAAATTGGTAATTAAAGTATTTTATTTATGGTGGCCATCAATTTTTCTTGTTATTACTATATTTAATTTGTTAATGTAAGTATCACTTTATTATTTTTAAATGTAACATTACATGACAACATCTCTCCCATACTGTGTTGTAGAGCCCCTAGGCCCAATAAGACATGGTATTGGTCCATATTATTGTATGGATATGTTGATTTTGAGGAACACACTCTTTCTCTCTTTATATTTATATATACACATATTGAATATTTTTGTTATTAATATTTTTTTCCTTAGGCATATATTTAATTGTTTTTATTATTAATATTTTTAAAATGTTATATATTAAATCCAGATTAAACAATGACAGAATTACAAATCTCCCTCATACTTTGAATTAGAAATAATCTATTAATGGAATAAGAATATATTTTGTTATTAATATTTTTTTTTCTTATGCCTATATTTAATTATTTTTATTATTAATATTTTTTAAATGTTATATCTCAAATCCAGATTAAACATTGAATTACAAATCTCCCTCATACCTTGAATTAGAGCATCTATTAATGGAATAAGAATTTTATCATGCATGTTGAAATATTTGATGTATAATCTATATTAAACTTTTATTTATTATTGATTTCTTTTTATCTAATATATCAACTCCATCTTAAAAATGAAACAAATTACACATTAATGGGAAGTGAAAATATCAGATTTTTTTAAAAACTTAAATTACCTTATTTTTCTTCAATATGGACATTGAAATATTTTGTTTATAACTCATAGTAAAATATTTTTTGTTAAAATATATATATTTTAAATATCCAATGTAAAAAAACATAAAATGAATTCAATATCATTTAATATCAATAATATTACTTTCTATCAATTTCATTTTAAATAGTGAAGAAAGCACATATGGCCCTCATACTAAAAAATAAATTATTATTTTTACTTTCAATTACTTTATTTCTTTATATAAAGTTGATGTAAAATTAAGTGAAAATTAAAGTATTTTATTTATGGTCAACATCAATTTTTCTAGTTATTACTATTTTAATTTTTTAATGTAAGTATTACTTTATTATTTTTAAATTTAACATTACATAAAGATATCTCTCCAATAGTGGGTTGTAGAGCCCCTCAACTCAATAAAGCATGGTATTGGTCCATATTATTGTAACAAAGTCTACCTATAGATTAAGTATCTTCGTGATAAAGTTGAGTGAATCTCCATGGTTAAGAATCTTGTTTTTTAAATGTGCATATATTTAAACTGTATATTAATTATTTTTATCATTAATACTAATAACAATTATTTAAAAATAAGGTTATAATTTAGTAAATTTCTATGATTTTATTTTTATTTTTTATGATTATCAATAAATCTTAAGTGGGTGGTAGGGATTTAACTTTCACTGAATATTCTAGAATATTGTTAGTATTAGTTATAAATCAAAGGTTAATATTTTCTTCAAAATATTTATGTTATTTATGCCTTTTAACTAAATTGATTAATTAAAAAAAGTGTAAATTGATTAATTAAAAGAATGCCTTATTAACATGAGTTATGGTTTTTAAAAATATACATGGTAAAATGGGTTATATATATATACATACATACATATACATACATATATATATATATATATATATATATATATATATATATATATATATATATATATATATATATATATATATATAGTTTTTCAAGTGGTCTGAGTTCATTAGAGATTACATAGCACCCACCCTAGGTCCCACCAACCCTTAATGTAACATGTCCTACCACCTAATCATAGACATTTCATACGAGACTTCGCGTGAATACATTCTAAGGATTGCATAGTAAGCACATTATAAGTTTTATAAAATATTTGATTAACATTGTCATACATTACTCCGTGCCCATTTTGATTAACATGATTGCATCGCCATAATCCTGAAGCGTCTTAAAACTTCTCGAATACCCCCATTGAGTTATGCAGTTGTACTCTGGACAAATGTAGGCCATCCAACTGTTGGTTTACAAATCTTGATCTGACGGTGGCCCAATCTTTGAGGGCGGTTAGGGAAACTACCCCAACACTCACTTGCTCGGTGCTCATTCGGCTATGTTTGCTTAGAGGATTTGGTTTGCGGTGCTACTAGGTCTCGGTCACCAGCTAGGGTTTTTTCCTTCGCTTCGCTACTGTTAGCCGACTGGTTTCCTCCTTTCTCTTACCAGGATGACCATTCTGCTTCATTTTCTTTACCGCAGATTTCCTCAAACAGTCGATGGGAATAATGGCGGTCTCTCACATCTCTTTGAGGGTTTGGAGAGATACAATCTCAAATACTGGCTTGTTTTCTTAGCTACATGTACTGTCTAGTCTTCGGTATTAATTTTATTTCTTATTATCTTGATGTCTCCCAACAGCTAATTTTCACCACGGAATGGCTTCATTGTAGGTACACACAGAGGTTTTCCTTTCAACTGATAAACCAATGAATTATGTCGAAGCTTCATCACAAGATCAAATTTTCTTAATTTTTATTTCCTTTTTAGTTTGATTTTGTTATTTCAGGTACCTTTGTTCCAAACAGCTGACCATATGTTCATTGTCTCTTTTATTTCAAGTACAATCATTCTGCAGGGCTAGCGAAATGTTCATCGCCTCTGGTGCTAGGAGCAACGCTACCCCTCACTAGGTGTTGTCTCTCTTCTGATATTATTCATATACCACCGTCAATGTATCGAACTGTTTGTCACAGACAAGGGTCTAGACTTCCATATAAACGATGGTTTTAGAAAATAGATAACTGGAGGAGTCCCCACTTTGGATTCCCAATTTTTGGTTGAATGTTATGTGGAAAAGGCATTCACATAGTCATACGAGCCTTGATTTTATATTTTGTTATAGTTTGGCATATCGGTTATGAATTGTTTGAGACTTCCTTAATTTAGCTGCTTTTTTTAATGTAATCAAGCTTGATGGAAAATTATTTCCTCAAGAGGGTGAAAAATAATATACACAGTAATTATAGTAATCTCTAGCTTCGTGTTGTTCTTTTTCTTATTGGACTTTTCTGAAGCACTATTTTAATTAACAATTGTGTTTTAATCTTCACATTTCATTCGCACTTTTCCTAAGTTTGATTGTTACTTTACCAGTTATTAGTTAAATGCTCGACAAGGGTTGAATTCTCTGTGTTGGGAGTTCGACCTACTGTAGATGTAGCGTATTTTAAAGGGTTTTCCTTATCTCACAGCCTGTAAGTGTGCTGTACTGTCTGATGGAAGAATATTTTCTTACCCTATCATGCTCATAGCTCGCGGTATCTTACTTAAAAGTAGATGCACAATTAAAATAGTGACATTCCTTACTATTGTCCCTCACCTACATTGGTAAATAAGTTATCTTACGCATCCTTAAATATGCTTATGAGTTCATCCATTTCATGTATTTTGTTTTAAACATTTATGGTGTGGAAATGTACTGAGGTCCTTGAATAGTTCACTATTATTCTAGGAAATAATTATATAGAGTTGTATGGATTGTTTCTTTATCAGCTCCTGCAACAAAGATTTATAATGCCTCGACTATTTATTCTAGCTTTTCTTTCAATAAGAAAATGTACAGAAACCATAATAGTTTTAGTTTAATAAGGAGTTATACTAAGAGCTTAGGTGCTATCGTTTATTTCCACAGTAAATATATAAATTCATTGACTGATTCCTTCAAAAAATAATGTATAGGTATATGTAATTATTAAGTTTCTTAGTCCTAATCCTTTAAAAATTATTTCCAATGTTTTCCTCCCACCATACAGTCATACATGAGTAATGGATTTCTACTTGGAAAGGGTTAACTTTAATCTATCCTCTAACCAGTATAACGCCCCTTTTAACCTGTTGTTCACCTTTTCGCTTCTCTATGTCTCTAGTTTTCCACAAAGATAATATGACTACTTACAAAATAAATTCACATACATAATTTGCAGAAACAATTATAATCCTTTTTCTGGTAAAAATAATGATTCACGAAAATCCATGGCCTCTATCATCTTTACATAGATACTTATCTGTCTTAGGTCAGTTAGATTTCCATAGGAGAACACTACGGGAAGAAAAGTGCTCTACCCAACCATTGATCATGTTGTCCCACCAGTGCTCCCCCTGAGCCAATTTCCCTTCAGAGCATCTCTTATTGGACATAGCCCTAGCAAGTTATGTTCTCAGGCATCGAAACACCCAAGTCTAGCCAAAAAATTACACACTCAGGAGTATTTCTTGGGGTTTTCCACTTGTTGCGATCTAGCTCAAGAACACCCCAACTGGAAGCGTCTCGCCTTACCTTAACAATGTCTTGTTCAAGGTAACCATTTCTCTTTTCCTTTTTCCTTACCTTCCCTTTTCTTTTCCCAACTGAGATATTTATCTCTAGGGAAAGGGGTAATCTCCATAATTGCTTGGTACGTGAAATTCCTCATTCAACACTTTCCACCTTCCCGTATTCTTCTTGGATGGCTATAACTAATCTTGTTAATTCAATTACAATAATATAAACATGTATTTCTAGCATTATATCAGACCTTGTATTAATTTTCCAAGTTACCTTTGGTAAAAGTAAATTAAAATATTTACTTATTCCCCCATTCACTGAGGGGTGTTACATCTTCCCCTCCTCTAGCAAAACACTGCCCTCTATGTTTCATATCCTTCTAGGTAGCCTTTATCAATCTCAAGTACCTTCATTTCACTTCTATAGCACATTTTTTCTTTGGAGGGACTCAATCTCTAGCACAATTTTTCTTCAGAGGGACTCAATCGATATACTCTGTTCGATTTTACCTACATCCACAATCACCATTACTGTCATCAGTGTTAATTATCCTATAGTTATGTCAATCAATAATATTTTCATCATGTAGTCCATTACAGATTCCAAACCCTGGAAGTAACAATTCCGTTCTCATTATTTTCTTAATATTATTTCAGAATTATTTATTTCTCCCATTTTATGATGGGTTGCAATTAGTGCATTTCCATAATAAGTAGCACTACTATAGATTTATGTTGATTCAAGTGTTACATATTCATTTATCATTAATAAGTATAGTTTAATATGATTGCATGTCCTTACCACATTAAAGGGTGGCTACATGGTGGTTTATTTGGTCCAGATAGTTCAGTTGCAACATTAAAAGTACTTTTTACACCACTCCTTCAGTTTTTTTTTTTTTTTTTAAATTTTATTTCAAATTTTAATGTTGTATTACAGGTCGATGATATAAGTGATAATCATGGGATTCCTCTATTTTACGTTTATGTGTTTCGTGATTGTCTCACACTTACTATGTTATCAACTCATTTAATATGGTTAATTTGTGAGATCTAGTGGAGTATTGATAAACAATAATGTTTGTTATCAATCATAGGAATAGTTCATTATCTGGTGAGATATCCCACACAATGATCATATTTTTTACCTTAATTTTGATTTACTTAGATCCAAGGAAAATATTCCTTATTTTGTCTCGAGTGAAGTTGCAACTAGTGACCAGTTCTTTAACTACCAGTGCAATCTCATGAGATAAATTTTGCTACATTCCAAAACATTATCAACATTCTAAGACCACCAGTTCAACTTAATACTTCTCTGAGAGATATTATTTTATTCTTAATTCAAATGGAACAAATCTTGTCTATATCTATTTCAACTTTATTACATGCACCATTAATTTTTATTCACATACCCAACAAGGGTCATTGGCATGCATCATAACCCAACCAGGTTAGTGACCTGCATTCTGTATGAGTTGGAAAAATCATTACAAACTCATTTATAATGGGAATAAATTATCTTTACTTACTTATTTGAGACACTGGATTACAAGGACCACACTGCGTGGTTCCATAATAAATTTCAACCATGGGGTCTCTTTCTTTTACCCCCATTTACCCATTGACTCAACCCACACAAATTAGGTGGCCTCTTCATAATCATAAATGCACCATTTGACTACAATATTTTGTTTTTCCACTTTCTTTCTTTCTTTCTTTATTTTTATATAAAATTTTGAAATTTTTGTTGCATTATTTACTTGGTTATACAACAACATAAACTCGTCTAGTCTTTGGTTAGCTGTATTTTGTATAGTTCCAATCAACATTGTTTTCACTTGTCCGCTTTGCCATGTATACATGGCATCATAAAAAACACATACATGCACGTTGTTGAATATTTTACACAGTCACATATCTTTAATATCATGTCGTTTGTATACCTGCGAGCTAGGCCCTGTTACTTCCTTTTCCATTATAGAAGTACCACTTAGTAGGATTTTTCCTTTTTTTCATCTGTTTCATATCCCAATTTCCTTATTAGTTAAGTTCAACATTATAACTTTTATTTTAAATTATGTTATTTTATTTTCAGTTTTGTTCTATCATGTTACCTGTAAATAGTCATATTATATTCTAACGGCTCTTAGTGGCCATGTCCGCGTATATTTATTTAGTTTATCATGTCTACAATACATGAGTATATATGAAATTCCATGTCAAAGTTAAAAGGATTTTCATTTTCTATATTAGTGCCTATCAGTTGCCTTAAATACTATTTGAGTTCAATTCTCTTATCATGATGAATTAACTCTAATCATCTTACCTGGTGAGACTTGATTGGTATCTATAAAATCATTCAAAGCTCTTATAAGGTGTCTATCTCAGGTACCATTGACTTCCATATTGACACATTAAATGACATAAGGCACATGTAACACTCGTGTCAATGGGTTGATTTTTTATTATTATTATTTTGGTTTCAATCATACTTGATGATCATGTGCTTAGTGTTTAAGCTAAAAAATTAAAGTGCTCAAAATCGATTGCAAATTGAATGAAAATGAAGAGCTCATCGCCAGGAATCCGCGTGTAATTTGTTTCATCTAAAACAGAGTCAGGATGAGGAAGATAGGGCCTGTTGTTCGTTTTTCTAAACAACTAAAAAATTTGTAGAACAAGACATAAAGGTGAGCAGCCCAATTAGCAAAAAATGGATATTGTAGGAATATTATGTCATTTTCGCCCAATGACACTATAACAAGTGTCACTGTAGGATTTGCTAGAAAGTTGGGTGAAGGTTAAGTTTTTTTATGATCATCCTAAGGTCGAATTCACTGTATATGAGGTGCTTTTTATTTTTATTATTAAGGTTAGGGATAGTCCAACTAGAGGCAGACACGTGGTGTAGCTAGGGGCTACCACGTGCCCCCTCTGCTGGACTAAGGTATGGACTATACACGGGCTGGGCGGAGGCCGGGGCTCGACCCCACGACCTCCCCTAAACAATGCGGCTCTGTTACCATCATACCACAGCATCAAGTCTTAACTTATATAGTCGCGAAATTATACTTATTTTGATATGGTTCATCCGGCGGGGAAATGGAGGGGGCCAACCCCCTCCCCACATGACCTTTCCACTACGACCGTGGAAGATTTTATGTTAAGCACGGATATTAAGGTCTAATATGGGTTTATTTAAACCCTTAGACCATTTTTTATACGCTAACAGTTATGATAATGCGGGATTATGTTAAAAAGTGCTTATAGCACTAACTCACACTTATAATTTAGTTAATCCCACTTAACATTAACTAAAATACAGTTTAAAATGGCGGAGAATTCAACATAGCCCCCAAATTTGGTGCCAACCCCAAATTTAGCGGCCCTAACTGGAATTATCTCTAGATTTAGTGGAGCTTTCCTAGGCCAAACTGTTTGGCCATAACTTTTGCAAAATTCATCCAAATTGGGAGCAAGAAGAGTCTATTCTGGATGATTTGGAAATTCTGAAAACATTGAAGTAGGTTTCAAGAGCAGTAGATGACTATAAAAAAGAAAATTTTTCACATTTTAGCTAATATAGAGGCCCAAGCCATGGAAGCTGGACCAAGGAGATGTAGCCTAGGAGGGGTGGACTCCTTCATCAAAACACTTTGTTAATGGATCATTTGATGGTTTTCTATACATGTTATTGCTTTTGTTCAGTACTTTGTTTTTAAGCTAAAATTTTCATGAATTTAACATAAAACTTGATACATTTACTTGTTTTAACACTCATAAACACCTCAAGAAACCTATGCACATGAAGAAAAAGATCAAAAAATTATTCATAATTCTGAAGATGAAATTAGCACAACAAAACTAACATTCATATTCAGATCAAGGTGGTATTAGAGCCTGGTTCAAAGGTTGCAAAGGTTATTTGATTGATTTTCTTGAGTTTTGTGCAAGTAGGGTTTTAATGGTTACAAATTTGTGATGCTTACAATGTTGAAGTTACAAACAGGAGAAGGGAAACCATTGGTTACTAGTCCTGAGGTTAGGACAAGAATAAGGAGAGCCACAAGGGCACCATATCCACCCAAATTTTCACTCACAACTTCACTTGAAGCACCTCAATTTTTATCTTTAGTTGAGATTGAAAAGGTACAAGTTGCACCAGAAGTTGAGCTTGAATCCATAGCCATCATTTCATGTGTAGGAGATACTGAAGGTATTTTAGAAGAGGAAGCATTCAAGAAGTATTTCTATGAATTGGCTGAAAGGGTTAGGATCCTCTTTGAAGAGAGGGACACCAGGATGGTTGGAGATAATTACGAGTCTACATGTGGAGGGAACCTCGGAAGACAAGAAGGATGAAGAGAGAGATTCAAATCGCAGTGGAGGAAATCCTCCTCCATCTCTACCATATTCATCATCATCCTCATCACCACCATCAACATCATCTTTCACTTCCACTTCCACGGCCAAAACTACCCATACTCACTCAAAAACCACAAAAGGAAAAACTCCCTTACTCAAACTTGATGTCAAATTTGAGCTTCCAATGTATAATGGTGAGGTAAATGCAGAGAAGTTATATAATTGGATTTTTCAATTGGAGGTTTATTTCATAATTCAGAACCTTCAAGAGGATGACATAAAGATTCAATTGGCTTCCTTGAGGATGGAAGGATCAGCACTTGTATGGTGGGAAACAAGGACTCAAGAAGAGATTAAAAACTATGGTAAGATCTCAATGTCTTGGTCAAGTTTTATTGCTGCCATTAAAAGGAAATTTTATCCTCTAGCTTACATGAAAAAATCCATTATGGACTGGCATAATTTTAGACAATTGAAAGGGCAAAGTGTGCAAGATTATACTCATGAATTTAGGAGAAGAGCTCTTATTTTGGGTATTAATTTGTATTCTCAAGAAATTTTGTTAAAGTATATTGGGGTTTTGCATAGTTACCTTAGGCACACTTTTCTCATGTTCAATCCCACGAACTTAGATGAGGTTTGCGTTCAAGCCACACATTTAGAAGCAAGAGGGAAACAAAATATAGATGATAAAAGTGATAGTTTCCTTGAGTATGAGGGTAAAGGAAAGGGCAAGTTTAATGGAAGAGGAAAGAGAAATAGCTCTATCAAAAGAGAGAAATAGAAACTCACATGTAAAAATAATTCGAAGGATGGCCATGATGAAGACCATTGTTGGCAGCTTCATCCAGAGTTGAAGCCAAACAAACCGAAAGCCAAAGAAAAGGGGGAAATTGTTGCAATAATTGAACATGACTTAGGTTCAGATTCAGGAGATGAAACCAAGATTAATTTAATGGGTTTGAAAGGTAATAACATAGCAAGCACTAGTTCTTCAAGTTTTTCCAATGTAACTCAAGATGAAGATACAATAATTGAAATTTTCCATATGAGAGTCGTTTCTAAACATACCAAGATATACACACTATTTGATAGTGGTTCTCAAGCTAATTTGATTATCGAAGACTTAGTTAAGAAGCCAAACCTTGAAACTTTTTTACATCCAAGAACTTATCCTTTAGGGTGGATATGCAAGAATGCAAACTTTCAGATGACAAGGAAGTGCATACTAAGGTTTTCCATCAATTCAAACTTTCTAGATGAAGTTGAACTTGATGTAGTGTCGCTTGAGATTTCAAGTATTATTTTGGGAAGTTCTTATCTTTATGATAGGAAAGTAGTATTTCATCGCCATGAGAATAAGTATCACTTGTTTAAAGATGGAATTGAGTACATAGTTAGAGTGCATAAGAAGAATACAAGTTTGTCTCTTATACATACAGGAGAAATGAAGAGAATACTGAATGCAAGTCAAAATTTGACTTTGTTAATGATCAAACATAGAAATGTTTTGAATGAGGCCTTTCAAAAAGATGCATCGAATGAACAAGTTGATTTCAATAAAGTTGCTTATGCTTGTAATGAGATTTTTCAGGACTCTAACAGGTTTCCTTTGAAAGGAGGTGAACAAGATGTGAAATATTTGTAGCAGTCAACATCAGTGTTGAGCAGTGTTGGAAAAAAGATGTCGGTGAAAGAGAGTACAAAGGTCAAAATAAAGCACCAAAGAAATTTGACAAAGAAGGCACAGGTTCCACAAGTGCTTGTTTTTGGTTTCCAAAGGGTACATGGGAATGGCGAAAATACTTGGTCAAAAGTCGACACAAGTACAAAGCAAGAGAAACTAAGAATCGCCATGACGACAGTGTGCGAGGTGAGATAGTTTTTAAGTTTCCTTCGATTAATGACCGAGGTGGGAACATGTTTTTTTCTGCAAGAACAGCTTGCTGCTATGAAAATTCAGATAAATTGCAGCATGATGGTGTCAACAACGGCAGGAGAGGGTCTCAAGAGTCAAGGAAAAAGCTTAG
Source organism: Pinus albicaulis (assembly GCA_034641835.2). Taxonomy (NCBI): domain Eukaryota; kingdom Viridiplantae; phylum Streptophyta; class Pinopsida; order Pinales; family Pinaceae; genus Pinus; species Pinus albicaulis. The sequence goes on from CM076572.1 coordinate 861,892,412, forward strand.
TTTTTGTGAAAATCGCCAATTGATGAAAATGGGAAAAATTCAGTGGATTGAGACTAGAATGGTGAGGGAATTGTACCCTCATCCACATGATTTGTAATCAAGCCATCGGATCAAAGAGATTTACGGTCCAAATTAAAAATCTTCTAGTTGTATGTTTTAACCTGTTATAGAAATGATTTGCAAAAAACGAATCTGCAAGCAATAAACGATATGAGAGCATAAAACATAAAACAGATAAACACAGAGATTTTCCCCTGGATCGCAAATTGGGACGACTAGCTTGATTTTTCATTATATTCCTTTTAGTGTTACAAGACATATATATACATGCCGAAGCATACATAAAACCTAATCCATTAACCCTATATTAGAACATAACCATAGTTCCCTTGACCGGATCTACAAAAAATACCAGGGGCCGAAAACCATCATGCCCCAAAACCATGTGTAAACCCATGCAAAAAACCATGGGCGGGTCCGCCCACCGGAAAATAAGGACCATGGGTAGGTCCACGAGTGATTAGTCATGGAAAGAATATAACACAAACCCAACATTCTCCCACTTGTTGTTTTCTTTCCGCAGGGGGCCACATGAGAGCTGAGTCATTAGCCCAACTTTGCAACACCCATTGTTTCTCTACACAAGATAGCAGTGCTCCTGGACTTTTCGATAGATCCCGGAAACATTCTTCAAAGTGTCCACCTTTACCGACAACATCCTTTTAGCTTCAATCATATATCTCACAAAGTGATATTGAACATCGATGTGCTTTGTCTTTGAATGATAAGCGGGGTTCTTGCTTGAGAATTGCACTTTGGTTATCACAGTCTATTATAGCTTGTGGCACCAGCCCCATACTTGAACACAATCTACGCAGCAAACTACTTCCTTGCTTGCATGAGTGGCTGCCATGATACGCCTCTGTAGTTGAAAGAGCCACTACAGACTGTCTTTTACTCATCCAACTGACTGCACCTCCAAATAGGATAAACACATACCCACTTGTAGATCTTCTTTGGTCCAGATCTCCAGCCCAGTCTGCATCAACAAAACCATGAATATACAACACTCTTTCCAATCCTGGTCTTCCCTGGTAGCACAAGCCATAATCACTAGTGCCATGCAAATATCTGAAAACCCGCTTCACTGCTGTCCAATGCTCCTTCCCTGGGTTTGACATAAACCTGCTCAATACTTCCACTGCATGTTCAATGTTTGGTCTAGTATAGAACATTGCATACATCAGGCTACCCACTGCACTTGCATAAGGAACACGAGATATATCCTCCTCTTCTTCTTGTGTCTTGGGACACTGTTCAACATACAAATTTGTACCTACAGGAATCAGAACATTCATCGGTTTACTATCTTGCATATTGAACCTCTGCAATACAGTCTTGACATACTTCCTTTGGTTTAACTAGAGCTTCCTCTTTGCTCGATCTCTCTTAATTTCCATGCCCAAAATATGGTTTGCAACACCAAGATCCTTCATGTCAAATTTGGAGAACAGTCGGGTCTTCAAATCTTGGATAATTTCTTTGTCATTTCCAATCAACAACATATCATCCACATATAAGACCGAATAAATATCATGGTCACCAATTAATTTAAAATAAACACAGTGATCCTCCTTGCTTCTGGTGAAGCCAAGTCGCTGTATATATCCTTGGTGACTGTTTTAACCCATACAAAGACTTCTTTAACCTGCATACCATCTCTTTATTCCCCTTCATCATAAAGCCTTCAGGTTGTTTCATGTAGATATCTTCTTCCAGATCCCCATGAAGAAATGCTGTCTTCACATCCATCTGTTCTACCTCAAAATCAAATGCAGCAACAACAGATAAAAGTAATCTAATAGAAGTAACTTTGGAAATAGGAGAAAAAATATCACCAAAATCAATTCCCGGCACATGGGAATAACCTTTTGCTACCAACCGAGATTTGTATTTCTCCACCTTGCCTTCTACATTCATCTTCTTCTTAAACACCCATTTTCTCCCGATGGGCTTCCTTCCAGCCGACAACTCCACCAGATCCCATGCCTCATTTTTATGCAAGGATGCCATTTCATCAACCATGGCCTCCTTCCAGAGTTTTCCATCCTCTGAATCTATTGCCTCCCTGAAGGTTCTGGGATCATCATCAATTATAGTTAAAGCTAAATTTGAACAAAAAGCAGATGGACTATACATTTCTGTTTGTCTTCTTTCCCAAACTGATCTTCTCACAGCTGGAGTTTGTGGCTCTTCCTCTTCTGAGTCTTCTTCTGTTGTAGAGTCTGATTCATCCTCCTTTAGCTCAGACTCTATCTTCTTAGGTTCCTTTGGTAGGACTTCATGTTTAAAAATATCTTTCACCTCTCTAAACACCACATCTCGGCTGTACACAATCTTCCTTGTTTTCGGGTTCCAAAGCTTGTAACCCTTTAAACCATCCTTATACCCAATAAAGATGCAACTTTCAGATTTATTATCCAAATTTCTCCTTTTCTCCTTTGGAACATTTACATATGCATCACATCTGTTAGCACCCTGTAATTAGCAAGATTGGAAAAATTCCAACTGCAAGGAGAACATTATTTCAACCACTTTGGGATTCTAGGATCCAGCCCTCCTGAATCCGGAGAGGGATCTCTCCAATAAGTGTAAAGATGGATTTTTCTTTGAAGTCTTAGGTAATGATATTAGGCTAGTTATGAAGGCCGAGGGTTTTGTTTTGTTTTTGGATGGTTGAGCATGATTATTATTTGAGGTGGAAAGTTATAAATGCAAAGAGTTTCAAAGGTGTGAAGTTGCAAGCAAATAGAACAAGCTTTGGCCAAGAAGATAGATAATTGTAGGTTTTAGTCCATTGGGCCATGGAGTCATAATAGGGTTTAATTGAAATAGCATGGGGAAAGAGTGGTCCATGGGGCAAGTCATCTATGTCTAAGGATCTCTTTAAAGTTTGATTTTATGGGATGAAGTGTTGCAAAAAGAGGGGATTTAAACAAATGAAGAACAAAGAGCAGCCTAAGATCAGGCAAGTACTTCTAAACTAGCCTGCTTTTGACATACACTTAAGAAAGACATAAAAGTAATCTAAGATCAGGTAAGTACTTCTAAACTAGCCTGCCTTTGATGCACTTTCAAAGGAAAAACATTTTAAAACAAAGGGAAACTTGAAGGCAACTGTTGGAGAAGAAACTAGCGGGCCGGGCTCACCACAAATCCTCTCCTAGCTCTGCTCTACTTGGTAAATTTCAAGACAAACACAATGAAAACAAAGAATGGCCTAAGATATGGTAAGTGCTTCAACACTAGCTAGCTTTCAACACATTCCAAGGGAAACATTCAGACAATATATGGAGATAAAACTATGATCAGGGCACACCATATCTTCCTTAGTTAATCTCTACTTAACATATACTGAAAATAACATTTAAGAATAACAATTAACTAAGGAAATAGGATGAGGGAACGCCAGCTTTCCTATGCTTAGAACTGAATTAAATCATTTCTAAATAACACGAATTGGAAGAAAACATGTAGATAAAGATTTTCAGTCAGAGAAAGGTACTGATATACAGTAGGTCTTAACTCTATGCATGCTGTTCTTTATAAGAGAAAATGAACACAGTGAAAATAGAAATAAAATAACAATTTACAATAAGAAATAACATCACTGTCGACATAGACCAGGATCCCATAAATCAGCTTGTATTGATGCTCCAAACCAGTTACATCTCTAAGTCCAATGATTTAGCTTAGCAATCATCTACACTTCCCAGACTAATCTATCACAAGCAGAGCTTCAAGAGCCAGTGAACACTATTTATGAGTAGAAGTCTCAAGCTCAAGTATATTTAAAAGTTCAACAACCAACCTTTTTCTCATCTTCTCCAGTAGTATTTATAGAAGAATGAGGAGGTGAGATCTGATAAAAGATCTCCAAAGATAATTAATACAGTCTTAATGGCTTCTCAACCTTTGGGGGGCTCGATGAAGAAGTTTACAGGTGTTCTATCTGTATTAATGTTTTTCATTTAAGATTAAGCTCAGTGGGAGCTCTTATTGACTTTTGAGGCTCTGTGTTATATTAAAGTAACTCTGCTGATATTTTGTCATTAAGTTTATTGCAGAATTAAATCTCTGGCTGCACTGAGGAAAATGTTTCTTTTGATCAATAACTTCAGCCTATGTTTGAATGCCTTGAGGCATAGGTGGCACTATGGTAGCTGGGAGGAATCGATTTGCCTCAGGTGTGGCGGTGGAGGCTTCTCTGTCTGATAAAACACTTACGATTTTCTTTTAACTGTGTCTTAATTGGGAGGATTAGGCTTTTGATAATCAATCTTAGCCGTAATCCCCACAGATCTATCGTCAATCTCCTGTTCTGGTATGTTTTGTCTTCGACACTGATACTCTTTGTTCGTGATTTATTCACTGTGTTTTGTTGATGTGCAGTGCTGCGCAGGGATCGTGAGGCATCAATTCCCATGAAGCATTGATGAGACGTGGAAATTAAACCCATGGATGGTTTCCTTTTAATAAATCGAAGGTGTGAGAATCGTCATTCCCAGCCTTCGGCCCTTTTTTCAATATAATGGAAAAACCATTTAATCACCCTTTATCAAATAACATACCTCAGACTTCAAAATTCTCGATAAAAGTAAGCTGCATAAACCATTTCGGGTCACAAAAGGAGCCCGTTGACGTCAGGGTCTTTATGACCCGAAATTTTTATCAAATCCACATTATAAAGCTCCCTGGGACCGTTTGGGGCCTGCTGACGTCAGCCCAAATGTGACCCGAAATGTTTATTAAATCTGCCCTATAAATCTTCCCAGGTCCGTTTGGGGCCTGCTGACATCAGCCCAAATGTGACCCGAAATTTATATCAAATCCACCCTATAAAGCTCCCCGGGTCTGGATTTCACGACTATGCGAGCAACCAAACAAGACTTGCTGCAATCAGTTGCTGCCGCGTGGGTGCCGACGTGTATGCTGACTAGGCATTGGGGACCACTGGTTCTGTGGGATTTTTGACTATTGTCGTGGCCGTGGGGACCAGGGCGATTGATTGTGGGCCATGGATCACACCGTACCTTAGTTTATCCCCCGATCTCTTTTGAGTGCGATCACCATTCGATGAGCCAGCCTCAGATCGGACGATGTACGTCAATGTCGCGCTGAGCCCACAGTCGACATTTAACGCGCGGGGAGGGAGCGATGAGGCGGTATTGTCCTGTCGACGTGGCAGCTTTTTACAGGATCGCTTGCCATTGAGTGGTTTCCTTGCTGTATCAAAAGCGGTGCAATCAAAACTACTTCTGGATTTTGAACAGTAAGTGACCATAGGTTTAAACCGGGGTTAACACCCTACTTTCTTTTCACTTCGGTCCATTAAAATCCAGGTTCAAACCTTGGAACTGTGACTCCCTTAACTATAAAACCGATTTATTTCTTCTATAAGCGGGTTTCTTCCTTTGGACAAGGTTCGCAGCTTCTACGGGCAACAAAATTAGAGTACCATACTGGAGCGCTATCGATCCTTCCAGTGATAGAGAGCCGATCATGAAGTATAGAATCTAACTCATAAAACGGAATTTCATTCAAACACCTGCACAATACAAAACTACATTACAAAATCCTGCGTTATTTTGTTTTACTGCTTCAATGGGTGTGGGGAGGAGCATGGCCGTTGGATGGCATCAACCAATGGTGTAGATCTGCTTGCGGAGGTAAAAAAGAAGAGCAGAGGGAAAAATAAGTCACAACCGTTGATCGTGCAGAGATCAACGACAGGGATTACGCGTTTAAAATCCTCTTGGTGGAGGGCGGAGGGTGAAGGTTTTTGGACAGAGTTCAAAATGAGTTTAAAACTTTGTAAAGGGGATTTTATGAAAGGGGAATAGGGAAAAATGAAAATAGAGGAAGTTTATAGGAATGAACGGGGAGCGAAATAGAGGTTATTTTTTAATGGAGGAGGGGAAGAAGGGATTTTGCAGTAGTCTTTCCTCATGAAGTCAACAGAATTCCAGAGTGTAAAATGGGCACAGTAGGGAAGATTTGGACAGAGGCATTAGGCCTTCAAGAATCTTCAAGAGATAACATTTTTTAGCAATAAAACTTGTTTCTTGAAGGCTCCAAAAATGATTTAGCCAACATTTGATATAACAAATTTCATAGCTGGCTAACAGTGGCTCCACTTGGGGATGGTGCCTTCTTGAAGGCATCAAGAACTTTAGACTTTCATTCTCTGGGAGGCTGATCAGTGCCTTATCCATTGGGCTACCTTTCTTTCTTTGGATGATCTTCTTTTGTTCTGAAAACATATTAGCAGCCATAAAAAACAATGGATCTTTCATCAACACAAGATTTCTACCTACCCAATCCTACTGATCTAACATTTTTTCTTCATTAGAGTGCACTTGGATTGGCAAAATATTTTACAACATCTTATTCCTTTGAAAATAGGAAATCTAATCTATTTATACTCCTTATTTCTCCATGGACTCAGATTAAACAGTTGAGCCCATATGATTCTCTACCTAATCTAATATCTGTTGGGATTAAACTGTCCAACAAATTTTATTCACTAAATCCTACAACAGAAATTTAAAGCATACAAGTCAGGATTGAACAGTCTAACTTGTTGCTAATCTATGGCATAAAAAGTTAGATGCACATAGATCTTATTTTGCAGAAAATTAAAACAAAATGGAAGGCTTAGGATCTGAAATTTCAAAGCATTTCCTTCATCTTTTTTACAGATTTGTTTTTGACTTTTGTTTGAGCTGTCTTTCCTTTGTCAACTGGTTCAACTTTCGAACTAATTGGAACCAGATTTACATCTTTTTTGACTCAGAATTTGAAACAAATTTGAGTCATTCTCTTTGGGAACTTAGGTTCAGATTTTGAGCATGTTTGAACCTTTAATTTCTATCCAAAACTATCTACTGATAAGCCAAGATTAAACAGTTTAGCAAATCAAATTCACTATCCTATTAGCAGAAAATTCAAAACTAATTAGTCAAGATTAGGCTGTTTGACTAACTAGAAGTGTGTTCTTTAGGAGAGGCATTTGAGCTTGCACACTTTCAGATTTGTTTCTCTTTTTGGTATGGGGCTGTACCTTTCTTGTTTTTACAATCTGCCCTCTTTTCTTTCTTATATTGTTTTTGTATTTTTGTGTTTTTGATTTTTCTTCGGAGACAAAAATCAACAACTATCTAACTGCTCAAAATTGAGCTATATTGACATTCCTATCTAACCTATTCTAACTTGAAGTATTTACATCTTCATATGATACAAAGTGCCAATGTAGCCAGTTGAGTAGTGTCATAAATAAAAAGAAACTCTGGCTGCTTGTCAAGGGTATCCATAGTACATTTTGAAGATTAATCTTCAAAACTAAGAATATCACAGGTGGTGACAGTTTCTCATGCATTTGGCTCTTGCAAAGGATCCATGCTTGATAGTTTGAGCCAGTTGGGGCTTCCACACTTTTCCAAAGGATCAACAAAGAAAGGATGAAGATTCTCTTCTTTTTGGTTCTCCATATCTGGTAGATTATCTGCTTCCAAGACTTCAACTTTGAGGAGTATATCTTCAGAATGTTGCTTGGAAGTATCATCATCCTTAACCTGCAAAAAAACAAGCAGTGAAATTTCTTTTTTCTCTAAAACTATGCTTGCTTCTGATATAAGTTCAGGTTCTTCGGATGACAGATTGATATCAGTGACGGGAGAAGTTTCTTCTTGAAAAGATGGTATATCCTCAGTAGGATAGTCTTCTATTTTTTTTTCTTCTTCAAAGTTTTTCCAGTATCTTTCATTTTTTGGGACAATAGGTCTAAATTTTTCTTGGATTGTATATTGTCTTCTCTCCCAGGGTTTTAAACATGTACTAGCCACAAGGGCTAAACCACTGGCAAAACTGTTTTGGTTTTTAGGAACAAGGATAAGTTGGAAATATTTAAAATATTTTAATAAATCTATGGTATCCTCCTTATAGGCTTTAAGTCTAGGATGTTCAACCGTGCATTCTTCTTTCACTTGCCTAATTACCAATTCTGCATTTCCGTGAACTTTTATCTTCTGGGCTGCTAGTTTTTTCAATAAGTGTAGCCCTAAGAGAAGTGCCTCATACTCTACTATGTCAGTTGTGCATTGAAAATTCAGTTTGTATGAATAGGCTTCAGAATAATTGTTTCCTGTATTGTAAAGCCATATTCCTGCACCTGCATTAGTTTTAGTACATAACCCATCGAAATTCATATTCCAAAGAGGACCAGTTTCAGTATTATCATTGGTTTTCTTACTATCCTCTTTGTCTTGGGTGCCATTGGTTTGTTCTATGGAAAAGGCACCATGTTCACGATTCTCTGGTTGAGAAAATGTCTTGGAGGGTAGCTTCTTGCTTAATATTTGCTCAATTTGTTCTTCTGTTAAAGGAGAAAATTTTCTTTCAGTATAAACATAAAAAGAGCTACCTTGTTTCTTATGACCAAAAAAAGAACCTTCTTCATCTTTATAACAAAGTTCTCTATGTGAATGAGCAAAAGTATTTGTTTTGCAAAAAGTTTCAGAGACTAGCTGTTTATTAATAGTCTGATCTATTTCTTTTTCTCTCAAAGGGGAAAAGGTTTCTATGTTCCTTTGAATAAGAGTACATCAGTTCTCTATCTCTTGTGAAGACTGATTTTGAGGCTGGATGTCTTCTTGAGCCTCAACTATGAGGGATGATGAATTAATATTTTAGTTTTTAGAGATATCTTGAGGGATGTTTTTTTATTTTCTGGTTGATTTCTTCCTCAAATGACTCATCTACGTTCTTAAAATCTTTCAATAAGATATTAAACTCATGAGTGGCCATTAAAAGATCTTTAGGATGTATTTCTTCCAAATCTTCATCATTGTCTATAATGTGTTGGGTGATGTTTTGCGATGGATCATAGTGTATTTCACCCCACAATAATGATGTAGTGTTTTCTTTATAGTTCTCATAAAACACATATTCAAGGTCCTTTAAAGAAAACAAACTACTAGATCTCAAGCATTCATACCAATCCCTAGCTTTTCCTTCTAATGTTAACATGAACATTTTCATAAGGAAATCTTCATGCCATTCAACTTTCAACCTCCATACATGTATATGAAATTTGATGAGTTGTAATAGAGGGTCATCAAACTTTTCACCTTGAAAAACAGGCAGGTTGTCATCCCAATTCACCTAGGGCATCTTATGTGGAAACCCCGAGATATGATCTCTACTCATTGGGGCATATCTTCATTGTATCCTTGGAATCATGTTTGTAAATCAAGAAAGAGGTCACTGTGTCTGGTCAATCAGTTTAGAGTCTTCTACCAGTGGAGTCATTTGGTCTTTTGGGAGTTTCAGCGTGTGGAGTCGCCAGGTGGAAAATTTTTAGCTCCTAAGGAGGTAAAATGTTTTAAGGTTCCACCACCATGTGTTTCTTGTTGAGCTGTAAGGTTTTCAAGAACTGAATTAGCTCTCAAGGGTGATCTGAAAACAATTGATAATTTAATCCTAGGAGACTTCCTAAGGATACTTTCTAGGTTATCAACTATCTCAGGTGGGTTTGGGTCAGGGTAGGCTCTAGTATGAATCTTTCTAGGAGCCACTATGCTGTGTTTTTAGACCCAACTAAACAAGAAAAGTTCAACCAGATATGAAAATCTTTAAAAGGTCAATTAATCTGTTTACACAAATTTTAATCCTACAGTCCTCTAACTGAGTTTGAATGATATTACAATGGTAAGGGTTCTTTCCAGTGGAGTCTTAAGGTCTGTTTAGGATTGTGGAGTCGCCAAGTGGAAGTCTTTAGCTCTTTTTCAGAGGTAAAGGGTTCTTCCCAGTGGAGTCTTAAGGTTTGTTCAGGATTGTGGAGTCGCAAATTGGAAGTCTTTAGCTCTTTTTTAGACGTAAAAGGTTCTTCCCAGTGGAGTCTTAAGGTCTGTTTAGGATTGTGGAGTCGCCAAGTGGAAGTCTTTAGCTCTTTTTTATGGTCCACTACCATGTTTATTGGATACCAATCTGAAATATTTTTGGGTTTTCTGAGTTACTGTGGTTGTATGGAAAACTAAAGAGTCTATAAAAGCTGGCCAAGCAACTATGAACTCAAAAATCCCCAGCGGAGTCACTAGAAATGTTAGGTGCTGGTGGCTCAGCTGGAAAATAGAACAATTGTCATTAAATTAGGGGTTACCTAGAGTTTTAAGGTGTATTTGAACTTTTATTAACTCAGAAAATTCCCCAGCGGAGTCACCAAAAATGTTAGCACCCTGTAATTAGCAAGATTGGCAAAATTCCAACTGCAGGGAGAACATTATTTCAACCACTTTGGGATTCTAGGATCTAGCCCTCCTGAATCCGGAGAGGGATCTCTCCAATAAGTGAAAATATGGATTTGTCTTTGAAGTCTTGGGTAATGATATTAGGCTAGTTATGAAGGTCGAGGGTTTTGTTTTGTTTTTGGATGGTTGAGCATGATTATTATTTGAGGTGGAAAGTTCTAAATGCAAAGAGTTTCAAAGGTGTGAAGTTGCAAGCAAATAGAACAAGCTTTGGCCAAGAAGATAGATAATTGCAGGTTTTAGTCCATTGGGCTATGGAGTCATAATAGGGTTTAATTGAAACAGCAAGGGGAAAGAGTGGTCCATGGGGAAAGTCATCTATGTCTAAGGATCTCTTTAAAGTTTGATTTTTTGGGATGAAGTGTTACAAAAAGAGGGGATTTAAGCAAATGAAGAACAAAGAGCAGCCTAAGATCAGGCAAGTACTTCTAAACTAGCCTGATTTTGACATACACTTAATAAAGACATAAAATTAATCTAAGATCAGGTAAGTACTTCTAAACTAGCTTGCCTTTGATGCACTTTCAATAGAAAAACATTTTAAAACAAAGGGAAAATTGAAGGCAACTGTTGGAGAAGAAACTAGCGGGCCGGGGTCACCAAAAATCCTCTCCTAGCTCTGCTTTACTTGGTAACTTTCAAGACAAACACAATGAAAACAAAGAATGGCCTAAGATCTGGTAAGTGCTTCAACACTAGCTAGCTTTCAACACATTCCAAGGGAAACATTCAGACAGTATTTGGGGATAAAACTAGGACCAAGGCACACCATATCTTCCTTAGTTCATCTCTACTTAACATATACTGAAAATAAAATTTAAGGATAACAATTAGCTAAGGCAATAGGACGAGGGAACGCCAGCATTCCTATGCTTAGAATTGAATTAAATCATTTCTAAATAACACGAATTGGAAGAAAACATGTAGATAAAGATTTTCAGTCAGAGAAAGGTACTGATATACAGTAGGTCTTAACTCTATGCATGTTGTTCTTTATAAGAGAAGATGAACACAGTGAAAAGAGAAATATAATAACAATTTACAATAAGAAATAACATCACCATCGACATAGACCAGGATCCCATAAATCAGCTTGTATTGATGCTCCAAACCAGTTACAGCTCTAAGTCCAATGCTTTAGCCTAGCAATCATCGACACTTCCCAGACTAACTTATCTATCACAAGCAGAGCTTCAAGAGCCAATGAACACTATTTACAAGTAGAAGTCTCAAGCTCAAGTATATTTCAAAGTTCAGCAACCAACCTTTTTCTCATCTTCTCCAGTAGTATTTATAGAAGAATGAGGAGGTGAGATCTGATAAAAGATCTCCAAAGATAATTAATATAGTCTTAGTGGCTTCTCGGCCTTTGGGGAGCTCGATGAAGAAGTTTACAGGTGTTCTGTATGTATTAATGTTTTTCATTTAAGATTAAGCTCAATGGGAGCTCTTATTGACTTTTGAGGCTCTGTGTTATATTAAAGTAACTCTGCTGATATTTTGTCATCAAGTTTATTTGCAGAATTAACTCTCTGGATGCGCTGAGGCAAATGTTTCTTTTAATCAATAACTTCGGCCTGTGTTTGAATTCCTTGAGGCACAAGTGGCACTGTGGTAGCTGGGAGGAATCAATTTGCCTCAGGTGTGGCGGTGGAGGCTTCTCTGTCTGATAAAAACACTTATGATTTTCTTTTAACTGTGTCTTAATTGGGAGGATTAGGCTTTTGATAATCAATCTGAGCCGTAATCCCCACAGATCTGTCTTCAATCTCCTGTTCTGGAATGTTTTTTCTTCGACACTGATACTCTTTGTTTGTGATTTATTCACTGTGTTTTGTTGATGTGCAGTGCTGCGCAGGGATCGTGAGGCATCAATGCCCATGAAGCATTGACGAGACGTGGAAATTGAACCCATGGATGGTTTCTTTTTAATAAATCGAAGGTGTGAGAATCGTCATCCCCAGCCTTCGTCCCTTTTTCAATATAATGGAAAAACCATTTAATCACCCTTTATCAAATAACATACCTCGGACTTCAAAACTCTCGATAAAATCAAGCTGCATAAACCATTTCTGGTCACAAAAGGAGCCCGCTGATATCAGGGTCTTTGTGACCCGAAATTTTTATCAAATCCGCCTTATAAAGCTCCCTGGGTTCGTTTGGGGCCTGCTGACATCAGCCCAAATGTGACCCGAAATGTTTATTAAATCCGCCCTATAAAGCTCCCCGGGTCCTTTTGGGCCCTGCTGACATCATCCCAAATGTGAGCCGAAATTTATATCAAATCCGCCCTATAAAGCTCCCTGGGTCTGGATTTCACGACTATGCGAGCAACCAAACAAGATCCGCTCCAATTAGTTGCTGCTGCATGGGTGCTGATGTGTATGATGACTAGGCATTGGGGACCACCGGTTCTGTGGGACTGTTGACTGCTGTTGTGGTCGTGGGGACTAGGGTGATTGATTGTGGGCCATGGATCACGCCGTACCTTAGTTTATCCCCCGATCTCCTTTGAGTGCAATCACCGTTCGATGAGCCAGCCTCAGATCGGACAGCGTACGTTAATATCGCGCTGAGCCCACAGTCGACATTTAATGCGCGGGGAGGGAGCGATGAGGCGATATTGTCCCATCGACGTGGCGGATTTTTACAGGATCGCTTGCCATTGAGTGGTTTCCTTGCCGTACCAAAAGTGGTGCGATCAAAACTGCTTCCGGCTTTTGAACAGTAAGTGAATGTAAGTTTAAACTGGGGTTAACACCCTGCTTTCTATTCACTTCGGTCCATTAAAATCCAGGTTCAAACCTCGAAACTGTGGCTCCATTAAATATAAACCCGATTTATTTCTTCTATAAGCGGGTTTCTTCCTTTGGACAAAGTTTACAGCTTCTATGGGCAACAAAATTATAGTACCATAATGGAGCGCTATCGATCCTTCCAGTGATCGAGAGCCGATCATGAAGTATAGAATCTAACTCATAAAATGGAATTTCATTCAAACACCTGCACAATACAAAACTACATTACAAAATCCTGTGTTATTTGGTTTTACTGCTTCAGAGGCTGTGGGGAGGAGCGTGGCCATTGGATGGCATCAACCAATGGTGTAGATCTGCTCGCGGAGGTCAAAAGAAGAGCTGTGGGAAAAATAAGTCATAACCGTTGATCGCGTAGAGATCAACAGCGGGGATTACGCATTTAAAATCCTCTTGGTGGAAGGCAGAGGGCGAAGGTTTTTGGATAGAGTTCAAAACGAGTTTAAAACTCTGTAAAGGGGGTTTTATGAAAGGGGAACATGGAAAAATGAAAATAGAGGAAGTTTATAGGAATGAACGGGGAGCGAAATGGAGGTTAGTTTTTAATGGAGGAGGGGAAGAAGGGATTTTGCAGCAATCTTTCCTCATGAAATCAGCAGAATTCTAGAGTGTAAAATGGGCACAGTAGGGAAGATTTGGACAGAGGCATGAGGCCTTCAAGAGTCTTCAAGAGATAACATTTTTTAGCAATAAAACTTGTTTCTTGAAGTCTCCAAAAATGATTTAGCCAGCATTTGATATAACTGAAATTTTATAGCTGGCTAACAACATCCAAATACCCTTAGATGTTAAAGAGAGGGTTTCTTACCAGTCCATACCTCATGTGGAGTTTTATCCTCCAACGTTGATGAAGGTGATCTGTTAACCAAGTAACATGCAGTCTCCACTGCCTCTGCCCAGAATTCTTGTCCTAACCTGGTACCACTGAGCATGCTTCTTGCCTTTTCCATCAGCGTTTTGTTCATTCTTTCTACAAATCTGTTTTGTTGAGGGGTGTATGGAGTAGTCTTCTGCTGTGCTATACCACACTTCTTACAGAACTCTTCAGATTTCTTCTTGCAAAACTCCCCACCATTATCTGTCCTCAACACCTTTATCTTCTTCTCTGTCTGGTTTTCCACCAGAGCCTTAAATTCTTTAAATCTGTCAAAGAATTTGGATTTTTTCCTCAGGAAATATATCCATGTATTCCTTGAGAAGTCATCTATGAATGAAACATAGTACACAGACTTACCCAGTGATGGAACTGACACAGGTCCAAACACATCACTGTGCACAAGCTTTAATATCTTGTTCGCCCTCTTAGCACCAGAAGGAAAAATCACCTGATTCTGCTTCCCATATACACAATGTTCACAAAAATCGAAATGCAGAGAGCTATTAGACATACCTTCTACCATACCATTTCCATGCAGTATTCGAAGGCCCTTCTCTCCAATATATCCAAGCCTTTGATGTCATAGCATGGTATTTTCTCCAGAGACCTCTAGGCTTTCCGCTCCACTTTCAAGAATCATAGAACTATTGCACTCAACAATAACAGTGCTGCCCTGAAGCTTGTACAGAGTTCCAATCCGAACTCCCCGCATTAATACTAGTGCTCCCCGAACCGTCTCACAGGCATCTTTCTCGAACACTGTTTTTACACCTGTATCATCCATCTTGCTTACATAAATTAGATTTCTGGCCAATGCAAGAATGTGAAGAACACCAGAAAGTGTTCTAATCCTTCCACCTTGCAGCTTCAACTTAAATTTTCCACGTTCGACGATTCTGGCCTTCCTATCATCCCCTAAGAAGACATCACTACCATCATATTTCTCATACTCGTAGAACCACTCCCTATGGGGAGTGAAGTGAAAGGATGCACCCGAGTTAATCAATCATGACTCATGATCTACATGTGTATTTGAAGAAGAAGCCAAATACACGTCCCCACCTTCATCCGAGGTGGTTTTTACCTCTACAGAAGGAGCATCATCAGATCCCTTTCCTTTCTCAGGAGCTTTAGATCTGCAGTCCTTTTTTTAGTGCCCTTCCTTTCCACATTTCCAGCACACCTTTACAAACTTTCCAGGAGATTTAGATCTCCCTCTAGATTTAGATCTCCCACTCGAAACCTTATTCTTGTTTATGTTTTGGGACCTTCCTCGTATAGATAAGGCATCTCCATTCTAACCCTCCATATTTCTCCGTCTCATTTCCTCTGACAGAAAAGCTGAGACAATGTCATCAAAATTCAAGGTAGTTGTATTTCTACCTATTGCAATAACTAGATTGTCCCACGAATATGGTAAAGAACACAACAAATTGATGCACTTATCTTCATTTGAGATTTTAATATCAAAAAATGACAGCTGACTTACCACAGTATTGAAGGCATTAAGATGCTCTATCACCAAGTCTCCATCCTTCATCCTCAAGTTATACAGCTTTTTCCGCAGGAACAATTTATTCACCAGAGACTTAGATTGGTACAAAGTCACTAGCTTGTCCCACAATGTCTTCGCTGTAGCTTCCCTAGATACATTCAACAATACTGAATCTGAGACACACAACCATTTTGTGCTCTTTTCCTTTCGATCCAACTTCTTCCAGTCTTCATCTGACATTGCCATTGGTTTAGTACCTGGATCTACCGCGATCCACTAATCTTAATCCACCAGTAGATCCTCCATCTTAAGCTTCCACAACTCAAAAATCTGACCATTAAATTTATCGATCTCTATCTTCCCACCGCTTGCCATCTTCTTTCACCACAAGAATCGATCCCGCAGATCTCCCACTGAATAGGGTCTACCTTAGGGCCAAGAAAAAAACCCCTCAGTAGCAAAGGCATCCCCTTGAAGCCGAAACTGCTCTGATACCAAATGTAGGTTTTAACCCTGTACATAAATTATCTGCAAACGAATCTTAAAAACAGAAAATAAACAATAGCAAGAGCATAAAACATAAAACAGATAAACACAGAGATTTTCCCCTGGATCCCAAATCAGGACAACCAACTTGATTTTTCATTATGTTCCTTTTAGTGTTACAACACATATATATACATGCCGAATCATACATAAACCCCAATCCATCAACCTTGGATTAGAACATAACCGTAGTTCCCTTGACCGGATCTACAAAATACCAGGGGCAAAAAACCATCATGCCCCAAAACCATGTGCAAACCCATGCACAAAACCATGGGTGGGTCCGCCCACCAGAAAATAAGGACCAATTTTTTTTTCGGGGCGCTGCCCTGGACCTCGATAGGGGGGGCTACCGCCCCCCCTGTGACCCCCTCGACATTGTGCCCAACACAATGTACAGGGGGGGCTATCACCCCCCCTCGGTTACCCCCCCGCACGTGATTAGTCGTGGAAAGAATATAACACAAACCCAACACTAGTGGTGAGGAATGATCAAGTGCTCAGTGTTAAAGCTCAAAAATGAAAGTGCTCAAAATCGATTGGAAATTGAACGATAGCGAAGAGATCGTCGCCAAGAATCTGACGCAATTTGTTTCCTCGAAAACAAAGGCTGGATGAGGAAGAGAGGGCCTTTTGATCATTTTCCTAAACATCTAAAAAAATTGCAGAAAAAGACAGAATGGTGACATGGTAGCCTAGTCAACAAAAAAAGGGATATTCTGGGAATATTCTGTCATTTTTTCCCAATGACACTATAACAAGTGTCAATATAGGATTTGCTGGAATGTTGGGTGAAGGTGATTTTTTTTTTATGATTATCCTAAGGTCGAATTCATTGTATATGAGGTGCATTTTATTTTTATTATTAAGGTTAGGGACAGTTCAACTAGGGGCAGACACGTGGTGCAGCCAGGGGCCACAACGTGCCCCTTCTGGTGGACCAAGGTATGGACTATACACATATGATGGCTGAATTTCAACCTTAGTCCAAAGTTTGAATAACATATATCATGGTTGAATTATCAAAGGATGGATTTATGTATTGTGGTGCAATATATATATATATAGCGGTTGGAAAAATATTTATACATGGGCTGGGCGGAGGTTAGGGCTCGACCCCACGACCTCCCCCAAACATCATGGCTCTGTTACCATCATACCACAAAATCAAGTCTTAACTTATATAGCCGTGACCTTATACTTATTTTGATATGGTTCATCCGGTGGGGAAATGGAGGGGGCCAGCCCCCTCCCCACATGACCTTTCCTCTACGACTGTGGTAGATTTTATGTTAAGCACAGAGATTAAGGTCTAATACGGATTTATTTAAACCCTTAAACCATTGTTTATGTGCTAACTGTTATGCTAATGCGGGATTATGTTAAAATGCACTTATAGCGCACTAACTCACACTTATCATTTAGTTAATCTTGCTTAATATTAATTAAACTATAGTTTAACATGGTGAAGAATTCGGCGGAGCCCCCAAATTCAGAACCAACCCCAAATTTAGCGAACCTAACTGGAGTTATCTCTAGATTTAGTGGATATTTCCTAGGCCAAAATGTTTTGGCCATAACTTTTGCAAAATTCGACATTCTGAACACATTGAAGTGGGTTTTGGAAGAAGTAGATGAATTTAAATAGCACTTTTTTCACATTTGAGCTAATACAGAGGCCCAATCCATAAAAGCTGAACCAAGGAGATGTAGCCCAGGAGGGGTGAACTCCTTCATCAAAGCATTGTGTTAATGGATCATTTGATGGTTTGTTGTACATGTTGCTACTGTTGTTCAGTACTTTGTTTTCAAGTTAAAATGCTCATGATTTTAACATAAAACTTGACGCAGTTATTTGTTTAATACTCACAAACACCTCAAGAAAGCTATGCACATGAAGCAAAAGATCATCAAATTGTTTATAATTCTAAAGATGAAATTAGCACAACAAACTAACATTCAGATTTAGATCAATTGATCTTTCAAATTGTGCGATAATAAGTAGTCAATCATTTCATGATTAGTATCACAAATTGTAACTCACCCATCTAGAAATTTCCTTTTCATTTATTAGGTAAATGGAATTTAAAACTGTCAGGATTTTTCTTTAAGAAAATATCTTTATGTTGAAAATTTAAAATTTGTTCCTATACCTAATTTTTTTTTCGTAAAACTAATATCCTTCCAAGTATTAATAACATCATCCTGATGTGATTTTGTGTTTTTTGACGATGTGGATTGATCTAGGTATTGTTATCAACTTAAGAATATCTTATATACTACTTGCTTCATCATTTCCAAGACGCATTTTCTTTCTATCACATATTATTATGAAAGCTTTACCTTGCTGAATTTCTAAACAATATTTATTGGTGGTTCCATTCCATTCTCATGCTTGACTTCTGCAATTCTCATTTACTTGATTTCTTCAATTCTTCATTCTATCATGGAATCTATATGAGTTGGTGATTACCTATTATATTGGTTTAAACTTGTGTCATATTATTGACACATAATTTATATATTTTCCAATACCATTGTTGATGTACATTTAGAAAACCTAGGATAAAATCAATCCATATGTTGTCTCCAATTAAATATCAAAAGGAGTCTTTGACATCACCGTTATATATATATATATATATATATATATATATATATATATATATATATATATATATATATATATATATATATAGAGAGAGAGAGAGAGAGAGAGAGAGAGAGAGAGAGAGAGAGAGAGACTCAACCCACACAAATTAGTTGGCCTCTTCATAATCATAAATTCACCATTTCACTACAATATTTTGTTTTTCCACCTTTTTTTAAATATTATATAAAATTTTGATATTTTTGTTGCATTATTTACCTGGTTATACAACAACGTCAACTCATCTAGTCTTTGGCTAACTGTATTTTGTATAGTTCCAATTAACATCATTTTCACTTGTCCGCTTTTCCATGTATACATGGCATCATAAATATTTATTGACTCAACCTACACAAATTAGGTGGCCTCTTCATAATCATAAATGCACCATTTGACTACAATCTTTTGTTTTTCCACCTTTTTTTATTATTATATAAAATTTTGAAATTTTTATTGCATTATTAGGCCGATAGGCCTTCTCTTTTGAAAGAAATACAGTTTCAAGCAATACTCCTATCAGCCTCTCCTTGCACCTCCTGGGGAAACTGCTAGTTTACCTGGTTATACAGAAACATCAAGTCATCTAGTCTTTCGTTAACTGTATTTTGTATAGTTCCAATGAACATTGTTTTCACTTGTCCGCTTTTCCATGTATACATGGCATCATAAACAACACATACATGCATGTTGCTGAATATTTTACACTAAGACCATGTGGTCTTTATACCTACGAGCTAGGTCCTGTTACTTCCTTTGTTTATTATAAAAGTACTGCTTAGTAGGATTTTCCCTCTTTTTCATATGTTTCATATCGGAATTTCCATGTTAGTTAAGTTAAAAATTATAAATTTGATTTTAAATTGTGTTATTATGTCAGCATTATTTTGTTGATTTTCTAAACAATATTTATCGGTGGTTCCATTGCATTCTCATGCTTGAATTCTGAAATTCTAATTTACTTGATTTATGAAATTCTTCATTCTACCATGGAATCTGTACGACTTGGTGATTACTATATTATATTGGTTTATACCTGTGTCATAGTATTGACACATAATTTATATATTTTCCATTACCATTTTCGATGTACATTTAGAAAACCCAGGATAAAATCAATCCATATGTTGTCTCCAATTAAATATAAAAAGGAGTCTTTGACATCACTGTTATATATATATATATATATATATATACTCAACCCACACAAATCAGGTGGCCTCTTCATAATCATAAATGCACCATTTGACTACAATCTTTTGTTTTTCCACCTTTTTTTTATTATTACATAAAAAATTGAAATTTTTGTTGCATTATTTACCTAGTTATATAGCAACATCAACTCATATAGTCTTTGGTTAACTGTATTTTGTATGGTTCCAATGAACATCATTTTCACTTGTTTGATTTGCCATGTATACATGGCATCATAAATATTTATTGACTCAACCCACACAAATTAAGTGGCCTATTCATAATCACAAATGCACCACTTGACTATAATCTTTTGTTTTTCCACCTTTTTTATTATTATTATATAAAATTTTGAAATTTTTGTTGCATTATTTACCTGGTTATATAGCAACATCAAATCATATAGTCTTTGGTTTATTGTATTTTGTATAGTTCCAATTAACATCATTTTCACTTGTTCACTTTTCCATGTATGCATGGCATCATAAAGAACACATACATGCACGTTGCTGAATATTTTACATAGTCACATAGCTCTAAGGCCATGTCATCTTTATACCTGTGAGCTAGGCCCGATTACTTCCTTTGTTCATTATATAAGCACCACTTAGTAGGATTACTATATTATATTGGTTTAAACCTGTGTCATATTGTTGACACATAATTTATATATTTTCCATTACCATTGTTGATGTACATTTAGAAAACCCAGGATAAAATCAATCCATATGTTGTCTCCAATTAAATATCAAAAGGAGTCTTTGACATCACCGTTATTTTATATATATATATATATATATATATATATATTTATTTTTATTTTTATTTTTATTTTTATTTTTCTTTTTTTTGCCAACATGATATAATGCGAGATTTAATGGTGCATCGGCTAATAGGGAGTCTATCAACAATCATGTTGAAATTTGTAGCAAGAAACAGTGAAATTGGCATCTAGAAACAACATCCAGAAAATGGCATCCACAAATGGCTACCATGGACGCTTTTGATTTAATTATTTCTTAATTAAATTGGAAGAAATGTGTGTCGAGTTTATTTATCCCTTAAATAAATTGGAAAATAAATTGTAATCTTATCTCATAATCACTTGTAATAGTTAGCTGAGTGTGATAGACTCAGTTAGCTCATGAAATTTGAGTTAAGGGTGGTTGGTGAGGCATGTAGAGTGATTCTATTTGTTTTAGAGTCCAAGTTGCAGTTAGTGTATTAGTTTAATGCATGAGAAATTAGTTAACCGAATTAAGTGAGTTAAAGTCAGTGTAATTAGTTGTAACTGATTATTGAACTAGTGAGAGGTCAAGTGAACTAAATAATATTTAATTCACATGCAGTGATCTATCAAGTGACTGATGATTTACTATTAATAGTTCCATGCATGTCAGTTCTGATGAAGACCTAGTTGAGCCAGAGGTTAAAGGGAAGTTATCTATCAATTGTATTTATAGTAAATTTCCTGAGCGCAATTGTATACACCATAGTATGCCCATGATGTATTGCACAATCAAGGAAGGATAATTATCCTAATTAATAGGGAATAATGGTCTAGGGATTTTTTTCGCAAGGCAGACTGAGCAAAGGCTAAGGATTAGCTAAGTACTAGCTCAATTTTGTCTAGATCAGTGTGAGACAGTCATGATAGTGCATCAGACTTTTGTGAGAAGGGTACATTGTATTGTTTCATGATTTCTTGGTTCATTATACAATATATATAGAGGGGTTTTGAGTAGCAAGCTTTCCCCATGAAAAATATCTGTGTTGTGGATTGATTTGCTTCTTTCTTTGACTTTGCATGATTGTGTGATCGTGTTTATTTTCCGCAATTAATTTGTAGAAGGATTCAATATCTTTCTTTAGCATATTGCACGATTGGATTGAATCCATTGGTATAAATATTTTTTGTATAATTTATACATGGTTTTGGAGTGCCAGGAATCACAATAGTGGAGAAGAAATTGAGTTTGTGTTGAAAAGTATTCAAACTTGCAGATACGTTCTTTGGAACAAAAAGCGGATCAAGATGGCTTTCAGTGGATTAAGATTGGAATATGCACTCGAGGTCAGTTCTAATTATATTGCATGGAAAGAAAAAATGGAGGTAGTTCTGGAGGACAACAGGTTGAAATAATTCATTGATAATGATATTCCCAAGCCCGCAGCAACAGAGTTCCTCTTCTTGATGCTTGGAAAAAGAAGGTTGTAAGGGCGAGGAGGATATTATTAGAGGGAGTTCGAGATCACATTGTCTCGAGTCTCCATGGCAAGGCAACTCCATATGCAATGTGGAAGGACTTGACATATATGTTTCAGAACAACAACGACCAAAGTAAGTTGGCACTGAAGGACAAGCTCAGGAAAATCAAGAAGGAGGAGGGCGAGACGGTACCAACATACTTGGCGAAGTTCACTCAAAGTCAAGATGAGCTTGGAAGAGTTGGTGTGACCGCATTAGAAGATGAATTGGTGAACACAGCACTTACAGCCCTTCCCAAGAGCTAGCATATTTACCAAGACTCGGTGAATGGGAGGGAGAAGTTGCAGTTGGGAGCGGGTGGAGGTGGGATTTGGTACAAGAAGAATTAAATACCGGGGATGGATCCTCATCCAATGCGAGTGAAAGAGGAATATTGTGCCTTGGATGGTAAGGCAAGAAAGGAGAAGGAAAGAAATCCCAAGGCGGAGTGGGCAAGAAAGACTTAGGGGAATTTTGAGGTCTAAAATGGGCCTCCTATGGAAATAATAAAATAATAGCTAAACCAATAAAATAATATTTATGAATTTGCAATTCACTTTTTGCACCACAATTCATGTAACCATAGTTAAATTCAAGTCAAAAGTTGTACCAAAATAAAATTAATAAAAAAATTGTATTGATGTGACTATAAATAAGAATGAGCTTTCAAGAAAAAGTCATTATCATTGAACAACTAATGCATTTGTCCTTTGTACTTAAATAACTTAAAATAAAATATAAATATAAATTTATAAATTCTTAATTATATTATATGTTATTAATTAAAATTTATATTATTTAAATTTTATAATAACATGTAATTAATATACTATATAAAACTAATATAATAAATGTATAGAGATATGCATTGTTTCTTTCAAGAAATATGAAATGACAATAATATATTTTTATTCAAAAAGTGTGAAATGACATTTATTATGAGTACTTTACTTTGACTTTAAAAGTACTTAGAGCACTACCATGGTTAACTATGAGTTTTTATCCACCATTGAGAATGTGACAAGTAAGTACCTTTAACTCAAGCAATGCCACCTCAACCATTAGGGATGATGTCATCCCCTAAAATGTGATTGTTTCTCATAAAGTGAATTTTGATTGTACATTTTCCTTAGGAGGCCCATTTTAGACCTCAAAATTCCGTAATGTCTTGTCCAAGATCATATTTTTTCATTGTCATGAGCATGGGCACTGTATGCTACAAATTGTCATTAGAAGAAGAAGCGAAGGAGTTTGTAATTACTTGACGGGTGAAGCATTGGCTTCACAGTTCAAGCTTGATTTTACTCTTATTTCATGCATGGCCAACACTATAATGAGATGCATGTGGTATTTAGATAGTGGTGCCTCGTTCCATATGACGGGGAATAGAGATCTTTTTAGTGACTCGAAGGAGAAGTACCTCCAACAGAATATAGAGTTTGGAGATGACGAGAGGTATAGCGTGACCGACATAGGTACAGTTACCTTTCAGAGGGAGTCTGGCTCCTGTCTCAGACTAGTGGATTTTTTGTATGTTCCAGGCCTAAAGAAGAATATTGTCTCCGTAGCGGTATTGGAAGAACGTGGTTATGAAGTCATTTTTTAGAAAAGGAAAAGCTTTCCTTAAACACATAGCCATGGGACAGGTGAAGCAGATCAGTTCAAGAGTCAAGAACCTGTATTATCTCGAGGTTCAGTATGCATGCAAAGCTTTGAGGAGAAAATAAGTGGTTAATGACATAGTGGTTGATAGGGATAAATTATCTCTCAACATGTAGCCTTAGAAGCAATCTCAGAAGGTTGTGGAGCAACCAAAATTGGAGAATCAGAGAGGAGAATAAGTGGAATATTCCACTCAAGAAGAGACCTCTAGGAGGGGGGAATATCAAGCCATATGGGTAGAGGGAGTACATGTAGGTATACCTCCATGTGTGAGGTGGGGCGATGTGCATAATTAATCCCAAGAAGAAATTTGTTCAAGATTCATTGAGATGGTGTGTCTCATGGATCAAACATGGCTACGAGGAGCCCACAGTACAACAGTAGCAAGAAGGTTCGGTTAGATTGATGCAGTCAGATTTCAGGAAAACAAAAATCATTGTGACAGGTGTCGGATACTGGAGCGCAAATTAGAGTTGGCAGCAGTGTAGAGTGCATGGATGTAGATGTCGGCAACGCAAAAAGTACAATAGACATGTACAATAGCTAGCAACATTCAAAAGACTCTGATGACAGATGAATTATATTGATTCAATTATTTGGAGGATATTTAGTTTCAGGATAGTTGCATGTGCAAACAACACTAGAGAAGTGTTGCATGCAGAACATTCCAAAGGTATCGAATCAGGAAAGATTGATTCCTTTCTTGTTGAGAGGGAGTGTTGAAATTTGCAATGATAAATAGTTAAATTGGCATCTGGAAATGGTTACAATGGGGGATTTTGATTTAATTATTTCTTAATTAAATTAGAAGAAATGTGTATCAAATTTATTTATCTCTTAAATAAATTGGATAATAAATTGTAATTTTATCTCATAATCACTTGTAATAGTTAACTAAGTGTGATAGACTCAATTAGCTCATGAAATTCGATTTGAGGGTGGTTGGTGAGGCATGTAGAGTGATTCTATTTGTTTTAGAGTCCAAGATGCAGTTAGTGTATTAGTTAAATGCATGAGAAATCAGTTAACTCAATTAAGTGAGTTAAAGTCAGTCTAACTAGTTGTAACTGATTGTTGAACTAGTGAGAGGTCAAGTGAATTAAATCATATTTAATTCACATGCAGTGATCTGTCAAGTGACTGATGATTTACTATTAATAGTTTCATGCATGTCAGTTCTGATGAATACCCAGTTGAGATAGAGGTTAAAGGGAAGTTATCTATCATTTGTATTTATAGCAAATTTCTCGGGCACAATTATATACACCATAGGATGCCCATGATGTATTACACAAACAAGGAATTTTGATTATCCTAATTAATAGGGATTAATTGCCTAGGTATTGCGTGAGGAAGGAAGGCTGAGCAGAGGCTAAGAATTGGCTAAGTACTAGCCCAATTTTGTCCATATCACTGTGAGATAGTCAGGCTAGTGCATCAGACTCTTGTGAGAAGAGTGCATTGTATATTTTCATGATTCCTTGGTTCATTATAGAATAGAGATAGAGGGGTTTTGAGTGGCAATCTTTCCCCAGGAAAAATATCTGTGTGATTGTGTGATCATGTTTATTTTCCGCACTTAATCGTAGAAGGATTCAGTATATTGCTTTAGCATATTGCATGATCAGATTGAATTCATTGGTATAAATATTTTTTGTATAATTTCTACAAACCATAATAGGCTTTTCATGCCACACGAGGAGAATAATACTCCCAAAGCATGGAAAAATATCGCAACTCAAGTTTTTGGGGCTTAATTTTCTTTTAGTTCAAAGAGGTCAGATTGATTCTAATAAAAACATGGGTTCATCAATTTTTTAATCATTCAACAGGTATTATTTCTATCCACAAATATTTTTTATTATTAAAGTGTTTCATAAGCATTTTTTATGACACTTATATTTCAGAAACTTGGAGGCATATTTCCAAACGAAGACTAGTATTGAATACCTTTTCCTAAGGTGGAATTCCCTATCTTTAATCTTCTCCACGTGACAATATTTTCTTTCAACATGTTTAGGGATCATGCCAAAACTAAGAATTCTTACATTATACAATTACAGTTCTCAGTGTGCACACTCAGTGAGTTGCCCAGTTTTTCCCTTCACCTAATCAATATAGGTTTAGACTTCCTAAGTTGTGTGTGCCTCCTATTTTATATTCTTGTAGAACTGTCTCATTTTTCCATGACCCAATTATGCCTCACATCCTATTCATTGGTTTGCATTTCAACAGTAATATGAAATTTCACCAATCTTATTTTTCTTCCTTTGGTTGAAGTTTTTCATTGGATTCACTATTTATTGGCTAAAAACCATCTTATGATAACTATATTTAATGCAAATGTTTCCAATCCTAACACATTTATGAATTTTTTTTCTTTTGAAGAGTAATCATATCAGTTAAGTTAATGAGACTAAAACAAATATATTTATTTATTTACCGAACTAGAAATAAATGCAAGGAGAGCATTTTATCTTATCATGATCACAATTTTCCATGGACTCACATAGGTGTTCCTCTAACACCTTTATGATGAAAAATTCTCTTGCAACTATCATGGCACCATGTATTTGGAGGTTGTTAAAATTTTGAAACCTTCATACTTGTATTGATTTTACCGAGCAATACTCTTTTTCAAACTTTGATGAAATGATACGCCCTAATTTACTTGGCTCTTTTCATCAATAGGGTTCTTGCGCTCACTTACACACCCAAAATATCAACTCTTTTAAATAAGGACATTACGATAACTGATAATGTTTACGAAATAGAGTTCTTTTCTATGTACCCATAACATGGTTCTTTATTGCCAACTCTCATGACAAGATTCGTTCACTGGTAAGTTATTTCAGTTATAGATGAGCTCATAGGCCACAATATTGTAACCTCGGCTCTTATACCACTTGTAACATGTCCTACCATCTAATCACATACATTTCATATGAGACTTCACGTAAATACATTCTAGGTATTGCATAGTAAGCACATTATAATTTTTCTAAAATATTTGTATAGCATTGGCATACATTAATCCGCGCCTATTTTTATTTACATGATTGCATCACCATAATCTATAAGTGTATTGAAACTTCTCAAATACCCCCATTGAGCTACTCAGCTGTACTCCGGACATATGTATCCCATCGAACTGTTGGTTTACAAATATTTATCGGACGATGGCCCAGTCGCCAAGGGTGGTTAGGGAAACTACCCCAACACCTCCCTTGCTTGTTTCATTCGGATTTGTTCACTTGGAGGGTTTGGTATGCGACACTACCAAGTTGGGGTCACCATCTAGAGTTTTTTCCTTCGCTTTGCTACTATCAGCCGACTCGTTTCCTCTTGGGTCTCACCAAGATGACCATTCTTCTTCATTATCTTTACCACTAATTTCCTCAAAGGGTCAAATGGGAATAATGGCGGTCTTTGTCATATATTTGAGGGTTTGGAGAGCTACAGTCTCAAATCCTGGATTTTTTTATTGGCTACAAGTACTTCTAGTCTTCGGTATTAATTTGCTTTCTTATTATCTTGATTTCTCCCGGTAGCTAATTTTCACCACGGAATGGATTCATTGTAGGAACACTCAGGGGTTTTCCTTTCAACTGATAAACCAAGGAATTATGTCGAAGCTTCATCACAAGTAATATCAAATTTTCTTAATTTTTATTTCCTTCTTAGTTTTCTTTTGTTATTTCGGGTACCTTTTTTCCAAACATCTAACCATATGTTCATCGTCTTTTCTATTTCAGGTACAATTTTTCTGCATGGCTAGCCATATTTTCATCGCATATACTGCTAGGAGAAACACTACCACTCACTAGGTGTTTTATCTCTTCTAAGATTCTTCATATACCACCGTCAATGTATCGAATCGTTTTTCGCGAACAAGGGTCTAGACTTCCAGAGAAATGAGGGTTTTAGAAAATAGATAACTGAAGGATTCCCCTCTGTGGATTCCCAATTTTTGGTTGACTGTTATGTGGAAAAGGAGTTTTCTTAGTCATATGAGCCTTAAGTTTATACTTTTTTATAGTTTGGAAAATTGGTTATGAATTTTTTGAGACTTCCTTAATGTAACTTTTTGTTTTAAAGTAAATAAGATTGATGGAAACTTATTTCCTCAAGAGGACGATAAATAATATACATAGTAATTATAGTAATATTTGGTTGTGTGATGATATTTTCTTTACTGGAATTTTTTGAAGCACTATTTTAATGTAACAGTTGTGTTTAAATCTTCACATTTCCTTCACACTATTCCTAAGTTTGATTGTTACTTTACCAATTATTAGTTAAGCGCTCGAGAGGGGTTGAATTCTCTGTGTTGGGAGTTTGATTTGTTGCCCATGTAGCGTATTTAAAGGGTTTTCCTTATCTCGCAGCCTGTAAGTGTGCTGCACTATCTGATGGAAGAATATTGTTTTCCCAGGCATGCCCGATACTGCAAATGAGGGTTATTCTCTATTGTTCTTGGCTAGAGGTATCTTACTTAAAAGTAGAAAGACAATTAAAATAGTGACCTCTTTACTATTTTCCCTCACCTACAATGGTAAATGTTACACATCCTTAACTATTCTTATGAGTTAATCCATTTCATTTATTGTGTTTTATAATTTCTAGTGCGGAAATGTACTGAGGTCCTTTAATAGTTAACTATTATTCTAGGAAATAATTGTATAGAGTTTTATGGATTGTTTATTTATTATCTCCTGCAACACAGGTTTAGAATGCCTCGATTGTTTATTTTTCCTTTTCTTTTAATAGGAGAATGTACATAAACCCTAAAATTTTTATTTTAATAAGGAGATATACTAAGAGCTTAAGTTCTCTTATTCAGTTCCACAGTAAATATATAAATTCATTAACTAATTCCTTCAAAAAAGAATGTACAAGTATATGTAATTATTTAGTTTCCCGATCCTAATCCTTTAAATATTATTTCCATTGTTTTCCTCCCACCATATAGTCATACATGAGTAATGGATTTCCTAGTAAGTGAACTTTATTTATCTGTTTCTGCTTGGCAAGGTTTCACCCTAATCTATTCTCTAACTAGTATAGCACCCATTTTAACTCGTTGTTCACCTTGTTGTCTCTTTATGCTTCTATTTTTCCACAAATATAATATGAATAATTACAAAATAAATTCACATAGAGTTTTCCACAAAGATAATATGACTACTTACAAAATCAATTCACATACATAATTTGCAGAAACAATTATAAATGTTTCTTTGGTAAAAATAAAGATTCACAAAAATCCATGGCCTCTATCAACTTTATAGAGATGCTTATATGTCTTAGGTCACTTATATTACCATAGGATAACATTAGGGGAAGAAAAGTGATCCACCCAACCATTGATCACGGTGTCCCACCAACACTTCCCCCGAGCTAATTTCCGTTCAGAGCAGTTCTTCTTGGACAAAGGCCTAGCAAGGTCTGTTCTTAGGCATCGGGGCACCAAAGTCTAGCTGATAAATTACACACTTAGGAGTATTTCTTGGGGTTTCCAACTCAAGAACACCCCAACTAGCAATGTCCTGCCTTACCTTACCTTAACAATGTCCTGTTAATGGTAACCATTTCTCTTTTCCTTTTGCCTTCCCTTCCCTTTTCTTTTCCCAACTGAGATATTTGTCTCCAGGGAAATGGCTAACTATCCATAACTCACTGATAAGTGAAATTACTCATTCATCATTTTCCACCTTCTGTAGTATCCTTCGATGACTATAACTTAACATGACTATATTTTTCCCTCACTAGATTTTTCCCATGGAATTTTGAACCTTCACATCAAGGAGTGACTTAACAATACACCCGATTCTAAGCCCCGTGGGCTATATATATATATATATATATATATATATATATATATATATATATATATATATATCTATATAAAATGATAATTTACTTTACTTTTATGAGTTCTTAAAATATTGGCAATGTGAGAGGTATTATGAAATAAGTCATTTTTGATATCTATAAGTATTTAAGAGTCATTTAATTTATATAGTTGTGCTATTTATTCTTTAAACAAGACACTTAAAAGTTTTCATTTTATTTATTGTTGTAAAACCCCTAAATGTTTAATAATTGAAATTCAAAAACAAATTGTAATGATATGTATATCACATTGAAATAAATTTAAATAGTGATGATTCATCTTTGTAACTATTGTATTGTAAAAATTCATTTTTAAACTTAATTAATAAACATATAAAATCTTAAAATTTCAGACAACTTTATTTCTAACCTTACTAGGTAATTATCTATATATTTCTTTATAATCAATATTACGCACAACCTAATAATTTAATTAAGAAAAATACAAGATATTTTAAAAAGATTGCTAAACTCTTATGTATGTGTGTGGGGGGTTTTAATAAAACTAAAAATAAGAATATTTAGATATATAGAGATGTGAAATTTATATAAATGATATTATTTATAACTATCATAGATTCATCTTAAATCCACATCTACCAAGATTAAAAAAGAATCAAATTTCTCATTGTATAAAATTTTCTTCAAGTTTTACACTCAAAAAGTGGATTGCATCTTGAGAGATTTGGTCCACTTGGCCAATTACTAGATCCAGATTTAAGATGCATAATGCAACCATATAAATTAAATAGTTGTTAAACTCCCATACACATCAACCCATAAGCATCATCTCAATTTAATAAAAATAATAAAATAGTAACAAAAAAAAAAATCTATCAAAATTAACTAACTTATAACTTTATTTTAAATTACATTTAAAAAAACATATAACTAGAAAACATAGTATTAAAAAAATATGTAAAAAGAAAAACATAATATTTAAGGACATGACTATGTTTAACAGGGTTAAATCTCTACCATCCACATAAAAATTGTTAATAATTAAATTAAATTCTAAAAATATTATTCCAAAATAAATACATTTATAGGCATAATTAAATTTTAGAAATTATAAAAATTCTCTAACTTAATATTCAACTATTTTTATGAAGGTGGAAAGAGAAGTTATGTATAACTGTGAAGGAAAATTGGTTACAAAGTATACATGGGTTGGGTTGTAGCACCAACCATCAAGCCTAGATGCATGGCTGGTGGGAAGGTCTACTTTTGGCTAAAGCTATTGGAGTGATTGATATTGTCATCCTTGTAGACTGGCTTATAAAATTAATATATTCTTTTACTCATTAATAAAATGAATACTTCTAAATGTATATGATAATTCTAATGGATAGATATATTCTTTTACTCATTAATGAAATTAATATTTCTATGTGTATATGATTATTCCAAAATTAATATTTCAAATGTATATGATTATTCTGATGCACTGTATATGATTATTTAATAAATATTTAATGGATAGATATATTCTTTTTACTTATTAATGAAAAGAATACTTCTAGATATATATGATTATTCCAATGGATGACTTTGCAAGTTAGTATCATTTATCAAGCCCGAGAATTATCAATAAGTTATTTTAGGCTTACTAATAAATACTTTCTGATATCTACATTGGACCATTTGCATACGTACTCTATACTCTCATCTAAAGCACATCGATTCATCGATTCATACGACCAAGCTATAATATCTTGAGGCAGTATAAATTTCATCAATTTGTTAAAGTTTTACATTTTCTAAGTATAAATTTTGGCTATTTTCAAAGTTTTAAATTATCAAATATTTTTATGAAATATTGAGATGCATTTGTTTATATTTTCATTGATTAATTTATATCTTATTTTGAAAAGACATTGCTGTACCCATTATTTAAACAATATTAAGCTTATAACTGTTTATAGGGTGGGCAATATCCACTTTACTATTCAATATTGAAAATTATTTGAGAATTAAAATGGATAAATATTATATATATATCTATTTTTATTCTAAATAATACGTGAAATGGATAAGAATTATGCATATTTATTTTACTCTAAATGTGATGTGATGAATATACATCATAAATATTCAGCTTCACACAATCTTAAAAACTACTTAACAAGATAGATATTGGTTATGGCCTTGCTCTAATTACTTTGAACAGTTTTGTATTCATTGTTCAATTTATTTGACAGCATTAATTTTATTATTGAAAATTTTATACTTTTGCTTAACAAGACATATATTGGTTATGGCCCTGCTCTTATTACTTTGAACAGTTTTGTATTCATTGTTCAATTTATTTAGCAGCATTAATCTTATTATTGAAAATTTTTTAATTCATTGGATAATTACAACAATTATAAATATTAAACACTATGTAATAAATTAATGATTAATTTTATTTTTTAAAATAAAATAATATATCATATTTAATGAAAAAAAAACAATTAAAAATAAACTTTATATTATTAAGCTTATGGCAACGTTCATTACTGATATAAAGCATATCCAACATTCATTACTCCTTGTGTAGCCTATCTATACTCGTGGTTTAGTTCATTGCGTGCATCATAGCCTTAGGCATATTACTTGTATAACGTATATGAAATGCACTGTTAAATGTTTCACTTAATACATAATCCATATCTGAAATTGTAATAAATTATACTTTTCACTTTCTTTCAACAAAAGTTTTAATTTTATTAATATTCTCCTAAAACAAAACTATACAAACATCAAAGCTTTTATTAATCTTGCTAACAACCCTGAGCAACTCGCATTCACTATTTTATCATAACACTACTGATTAATTTCCTTTACCTTTACCTTTGCAAATGGAATCTCATTTCTAACACTTCAATATTAGTTGGCTTTCAAATATTTCCTCGAAGTTTTTTATTGAGTTTTATTTTTACAGATTCAATCGCTCTGAGAGCTTTTCCATTTGTGTGGTATATAATTATTTCACCTTTATATGTAGATATCTATATATAGTTTTATGTCGAAAGTTTAAATTGGATAAATTTTAGTATAGGTGTAAAAGTTAATATTATTAGTGTGGTTATTATTGATTTTTTTTAATAAATTGTTATGAATATTGGGTGTTTGTTATATTTATGGGAAAATCTAGAAGATCAATTTAAAAGGATTTTGATTAACAAGTAAAAATATTAAGGAGATTTGACCCAGTGACCTTCTAACTTAATTAAAGTACTTAACATCTAAAACTCCAAAACTAAGCTATCCCTTGAAGCTATATAAGAAGGTGACAACCTCAATTCTCTTCCACTTCTTAAGATCAGTGGCTAGATGTGATACTTTTGATAAATCTAAATGTAATATTTTTGATAGTTCTAGCTAATTATTTAAAAAAAAATAAAAATAAAAATTGATATGTTGAAAATTTAAAGAAATTCTTTATGTTTATTTATATTTTTGTTTTTAAACAAATTAATCAATTTAAAAACGTCGTCTATAAACGTCTCTATTGTGTGAATTATTTATCCGCTGGCAGGAGCACATTGCATAGGCACAGAGGGTAGACGGGTGGAAGGGTTTGAAAGCAAAAGATGAAATATACCTAATTCAAAAGCACAAGGATTCGTGAAACCAATAAAATAAAATTTGAATAAACAGTACAAAATATTGATGGATTTTAGTGAAATTTACTGGATTTTAAAGGATTCGAAGGATTCTACACGTCATTTATTTTTCATTTTTTAATACATAGAGCATATGAAGGGATTGTCGATTCCATGAATGGTGTGGATTTAGGGCTTTAGGATGTTTATCTTTTTAATGCTGTATATGTTTTTTCATGCATATTTTAAACCTATTTATATGTTTTTTCATGCATATTTTAAACCTATTTCAGTTTTAATTTTGAAAGGGAAAATGTAAGTGAAAATTTTAAAAAATAATTATATTTTTGGATAGGTGTTTAAGGATTTTGTAATTCTGATTTTTAAAAAAAATTAGTCTGATTTTTTTAAGTGAGAATTATTTATTTTCAAGAAATTATTTAAATATTTTTTTTTTTTTATGATTGGTTTTGAAAAGTGATGAATCTCCTATGAATTATAGGTATGGATTTG
The DNA here is from genome assembly GCA_034641835.2 of Pinus albicaulis. Taxonomy (NCBI): domain Eukaryota; kingdom Viridiplantae; phylum Streptophyta; class Pinopsida; order Pinales; family Pinaceae; genus Pinus; species Pinus albicaulis. The sequence goes on from CM076572.1 coordinate 861,926,262, forward strand.
TGAAGATTTTTTTTTTTGCCATCATCTCATAGATTTTTTAGTCAAAATTATAATTTTTGAGTTATTAAGATGGGACTAGACTATGTGTAGAAATTTTATGGGATATTGTATTAAAAGGGTTTGAAAAAACTCCAAATCAATGAGTTTATGAGGCCATGATTCAAGATTAGATAGATCAGCTCAAAACAAGCAAGAAGGATGGTACGTTAGGATTGTTTCTCATTCAACAAAGTTTGGATGATAATATTCTTCCCAAAATTGTAGTCACAACCACGTCCAAGAAACCTTGGGATATTATGAAGAGCAACACCTGTCAGCAAAGCATCTTAGTGTTGATGAAGTGATTGTTGTGACAGAAGAATTAGAATATTTTGATATCCTAGAAATAATTGGAGAAGTTGCGAAAGAGTTTCTTGATGCGGAAGAAGATAAACAAGACATGGAGACTAGATTTGTCCTAAACATTGTAGAGAAGTTTGTTGGAGAAATTGTGGAAGAAAAATGTGACTTTTTATGAGATGCATAAGATGAGAATGAGAGAAAGAAAATACCAATCTGGAGAATGAAATTGAAACTACCTCTGCAACAGTAGAAAAAATGTTTAAGGAGGATCTAAAAATGATCCTTGAAGTTGGTTATGATGTTGAATTAGAATTTCTTGATAAGCGGTTTACAAACTTCAAGTATGATGGGGATAAAAGTGAATCTGAAAGAGTTTTCATAACTATAGTAGAAGAAGAATCAAAGAAAACGAAGGCAACCATTGAAGTTGTTCAAGGTTTTTTGATAATGAAAGAGGAGATGAAATAAAATCAAGAAATTGTTTTTATATTATAGAGGTTGACAAATGTTCAACCAAAATTAGTTGAGGTGAAAGCAAATGCAAATGAAAAAATAGATGATTATGACAAGGTAGATGAAAATATATTGAAGAAGATGACTAAAGTTGTTTAGATAAAGAGAAAGAAAAGGTATGCATAGTATAAATTTTTGAGAAAAAGGAAGAAAAAAATTGTATAACATAGAGCTTAGGAAAAGTTACACCAAGATGTAGAAGTAAAACATGTTTTTGAATTGATCTCAAGTATCATAAGTCTAGCAAAGTTTTAAACCAACAAGTGATAATGTCATGGTTGTAATCCCATAGAGGTGTTGTCCAATGGGTAGTTAGTGGTTGTAATTAAGAAGAAGTATTAGATACAACTATTCCCACATTGCATGTAGTGCATATGTAGAATTTAAAATTAGGAAAGAGTTTAGTATGCATGTAAGAGCTAAAATTATCTAGGTGGTTATTATTAGCATACTAAGATACTTCTAGAAGATATATTTTTATTCTCAACGAATTCAAACAATCCAAATTCAACAACTTTATTGTGTGGGTTAATCTTGATTTATCGTAGTTGTAGTTATTATAATTTTCTCCTCCCACCATCAATTTTCTCTACATGAGTCTAGTTTATTCTCAATTTGCAGCTACATTAAAAATTGACTAATTTTGTAATGTGCATTTAAATGGTTTTTGTTAGTGTGAAATCGCAAGCGTACGAAAAAACTCACTTTATTTGTGCATAACAAACAACCCTAACATCAAAGTTGACTGTCAAATTATTTAGATCTGTAGGTAGTTTACCAAGATAAATGCTACAGAAATCCAGATCTATGCAGTTAAAGATATTAAACAACAAATAAATAAGATTTGCACCTTGCATCCAATGAACAAGACAAGAATATTTTTAAACAATTTTTGTATTTTGACACCTGGGAAGGGAACATGGAAAGATGTTACCAGTCCCCCTCAATGGGATGGGTTCTTGTATGTCCTCAGTGCTTCAAATCTAAGATCTCTCTCTCTTGATGGTATGGAAAACCCAGACACAAATGGAAATCAAGGGGAGTTCACAAGCAAAAAGTAGAAAAACATGACAATGATGGAGGATCAAAGTTAGACCAAAAGTGTAGATCCATAGTGATATTTAGGCAACAAAAGGTAGTGAATGAATGGGAAAACCCTTCTATTTATAACAAAATATTGAGTTAGTCTAGATATTGGTGCATAATTAAAATATTATTAACCAAATCTAGATCCAAGTTTTATGGAATATTTTATTATATTTTTTGGAGGGAAAAAGAGTTTGAATTTGGTCAAATCCATTTATTTGTAAATAATAAATAAATAAATGATTTATTTATTATTTTAAGAATGTGGTTGAGTAATAATTAAATAAATAGTGATTTATTCAATTATTTATAAATGGTTAGTGAAATTTAACAAGGAATATTATTTAAATAATGTTTTAAATAATTATTCCTAGAAAATAATAAGATAAATAATGATTTATCTAATTAATTTTCATGTTTTGGGTTAAATATGACCAGGAATATTAATTAAACTATTGTTTAACTAATTATCCCTTGAGGAAAATCAAACAAATAAGGATTTATTCAATTATTCCTCATGGGGTTTCCTGTTTAGACCATAAACAACTTAATAAATTAAGGATTACTAAGTTATTTTTCATAGTGAAAGCAATTCTGCTAGGGTAGAATTTTTTTTCCACAAAAAAAAATCGAATAATCTATTAATATAGAAAGTTACAGAGCATATGCATGGCATTTCAAGAAATCTCCATTTCTCGCTTTTTAGGAAGAGGAAACACAATTTCAACTGTTTTTAATACACGCAGGTATTCACCGAACAACCCAGATAGAAAAGTCTCAAAATATAAATTCCCGTCCTTTTTCACCTCCCGTCTTCCTTTAGAAGGAGGCAGCCGAAATAGAAGTAGGAAAAGACATATTTCTTTGAAGATTTTTGCTTCCAGTTTGTGAACCAGGTAGTATCCACTTTCCTGAGTTAATCAAAAAATTAAAGTATCATTTTTTAACGGAACCACAAAACCTCCTCAAAGAGGAAAATAGCCCTGGGTCTGGACATATAGTTTGACATATTGTTTTTTGAAAAGAAATTCAGTTTATATACAATAACAAAAAAGACAATAAACATATGGATCATTAAGCAAAAACAGGTTGTGCGATAGGGTGAGCCGATCCATTCTCTAATTCTACTGCTATCCATGTCCCCATATCTTGCTCAGCGCCTTATTTAGAAAGGCGGTCTGCATCATGGTTCCGCTCCTTGTAAATATGGCAAACAGATAGCTGAGTGAAAAGAATTTTTAGACAAGAAATCTCATTAAGCAAAGGAAGTAAAATGTAGTTCCTGCATTGTTGAGTCCCATTGAACCACTTTACTATATTCATAGATTCTCCAAAAATATGAGCCTCACTCTCATTACTATGGGATAACCAGCAAAGAAAAAGGTGCAGATCTTTTAGTTTTGCAAATTTGTTGGTCCCTTGTCCCAAACCAACTGAAGCTCTGAGGATTTTTCCGGATGGAAAGTGAATAACTAAACCGGCTCCACACCTCCTGTTTATATCCGACGCCCCATCAAAATAAGCCCATTGAATTGTTCCCCTAACCACTTCCATCTGGACTTCTCTGTTTTGTTGTGGACCTATTAAGACTGGGATGTTTTCAAAAATTAATGCTCCTTCTGCCGCCATTCTGCCAATTGGGAAAGGAGTGTCTTTGAAAATCAACCGGTTCCTTGCAATCCATGTTCCCCAAGCAATCAAAAGTGGAATGGACCGCACTTTGTCATTTGGGGCTTCCTGCCACCACCTTTTCCAAGCTTCCAAAACCTCTTGACCATCCCAATTCTATGGGATTTTTATCAACCGTAGAGTTTTATTCCATAAACTAATGTTGAAAGGACAGTAGAGAAAAACATGGTGCACTGTTTCCGCACTTCCTTTGCACAGGGAGCACCAGCTTGGTCCTATCTTCCCCCTCCTTTGTAAGAAGTCACAAGTATGGACTTTCTTCTGAAGTATACACAAGAAGAACAACCTTGTATTTGCCGACCCTTTTAGCTTCCATAAAGGTTTAACCCACTAGGTTGGATCCTCCCATCCATTCTGAGTCATAAGCCAATTGTACCCCAATTTAGGCGAGTATATCCCTGTCTGTGAGTGCACCCACCTTAGCTCGTCGATTTTGTAAAGTATGTGAATATGAGAGTTCTGAAGGTTTGATCTATAATTCTCCCACTCCTCTTGCCATATTTATTCCAAATCCAAAGCATTCCCTGATAACCATTCTTGCCTCCAAATCATGGAGTTCCCGTGGTCGGCAACTTGATTGAGACAGTGAAATCCTCTGTTATTTAGGAACTCAATCAGGTCTCTTGATAGCGCAAAATTCCCCGAGCATCCCACCCAAGGGTCTCGACCCAGTCTAACCTATCTCCCATCCCCCACATTCCAAGCCAAACCCTGTTCAATAATCTTGACCGATACAACCAATGCCTTCCATACCACAGAAGAGTTTTTGGAGGATTTTTGGGGCAGTCTTAGCCAGTCAAGGGTTGACATTGGATCTATGTATTTCCTTTTAGTTACCGATGTCCATAGGTTCTTCGTTGAGATGAGTCTCCAGGCTAGTTTGGCAGCTAGTGACTTTGAAAAAGGGAAGAGGTATTTTATTCCCCAGCCACCCCATCCTCTTGGTTTGACAATTTTTTCCCATGCAACCTAAGGAGTCACATGTTTCGCCTTTGAGCCGGCCCACAGAAATCTGCTGCAGATTTTATTAATGGACATCAGAATACTTTTTGGTACCCAAATGAGGCTTGCCTAGTAAACAAGGATTTCCATCACCATAGACTTTATTGAAACTAATCTTCCGGCTCTTGACAACCATTTGAAACACCAATGGTTCATCCTGTTCTCTATTTTAGCAATAAGCCATTTCCAATCTTGTATTCGGTAATTGTCCGGCTTTAGAAAAAAACCCAGATACTTGAAAGAATCCTGTAAAGATTTGACTTCAAAGTTCAGATATTCTTCAACCCTGCCCACTTCTTCCCTTGTGAGCCCTAACATGGTTAGGGATGATTTCTGCCCATTGATGCTGAGACCGGTTGCTTTAAGGAAGAGATCTAGAATCTTCTTTAAACTTTGACAGTCCTCTATACTTCCATTACTGAACAACAAAATTTCATCAACAAAGAGAAGATGTGTTACCCAAAGGTTGACCGCCACTTCAATTCCTTTGAAATCCCCTTGCCTCTTAGCCTCATGAATCATTAAGCTTATACCTTCTGCTACCAGTAGGAAAAGGAGGGGGGAAAGAGGGCACCCTTGGCGAAGATCCCTTTGAGGGTTGAAAAACTCTGAAGCTGCACCATTTATCAGAATAGCAATCGAGGATGTTGTGATGCACCCCATGACCCATCTGATGAAATCAAACCTGAAACCAAGATGGGTCAGAAAAAGTCTTAGATACATCCAACTAATCCTATCATAAGCCTTTGAGAGGTCAATTTTTACAATTGCACCTTTCTTCCTACTCCTTTTAAGACTGTGAAGAGTTTCTTATGCTACTCCCACTGCTTCATGATAATGCCTTCCATCCAAGAATCCAAATTTTTTTGTAGATATATTCTTGGATAGGAAGGGTTTCATCTTGGAGGCAATTACTTTAGCAATAATCTTGTATATACAGGTACACAAAGAGATGGGTCTAAATTCATTAAAAGAAATAGGATGATCAGACTTGGGAATTAGAGCTAAGAAAGTGGCATTGAAAGGCTGATAAATAGAGCCTGTGCACCTAGACTCTTCTATCATCGCAACCAGCTCATCCCCAAGCGACTAAAGGAAATGTTGAAAAAACTCTACAGTCTAGCCATCTGGCCCTAGGCTTTTTTCCTTCTGCTAGCTTTTAGAATATCTTCCACCTCTTCTCTTGAAACAGGGTCCATAATGCTTTCGTTCCCTTCCTCATCAATGTAACTTGGAAAAAATTGTGCCACCCTGATGACTTCTGCAATAGAAACTTCCTCCGGGGCTCTGAAGAGTTTTTAAAAATGATTGACCCCTAGAAAAGCGATATCATCAAATTATTGGGCCATATCACCATTTTATTTCTGCGTTTCCATTATAGTGTTTAAGCTTTTCCTTCCTTTTGCATAGTTCTGAAAGAACCTTGTATTTTCATCTCCCGCTTGGAGCCAAATCACTTTGCTTTTTAAGTGCCAACTTTCCTCTCTTAACTAAAGAATTTTTCTCCTTGCAGATTCCAGTTCTCTAATTCTATTCCGGGATTCTAAAGTAGAGTATCCTTCTCCTTCAGGTTTTTCAAGGAAATCCAGTTCTGCATTTACTTTCCTCAACTCCTCCTCTTCCTTCAAGTTATTTTGGATCACCCACTCCTTTGTTGCTGACTTCAATCTCTTCAGATTATTCATAAACAACTGAATCCTGCATTCTCCTTCTTTGAAATTGTCTTTTCTCCACGTAGCATGGAACAAAGATACGAAAGATTCATCTTTTAACCAGGAGGAATTGAATTTAAAAGGAGTCCTTGGTTTTTTGAAAGCTCCCTTAACTTCTAGGAAGACTGGAAGCTGGTTCGATAGGCCCCCTTCCCCCACCCAATGTCCGAACATTGAGAGTTTCTCCACCAATTCTTCACATAACAGAAAACGGTCCAACTTTTTTCCCACCCAAGCATCTCCCACTCTTCTGTTCCTCTAGGTAGGCCGAGGTTTGAGTAAGGAGGCATCCACCAGATGAGAGCCAACCACCTTATTAAGAAAGAACTCAATGAGAGGGTCTACTCTTGCTGAAGCTTCCCATGATTCTAAAGCCCCCAGAGAGAAATTGAGGTCTCCCCCTACAATGAGATTTGAATGATTGAGATAGGATTTCATGAAAAAGGGGTTCCAAAACCATTCTCTATCCAAGCAGGGCCCATGCACATTCATACGAAGGACATGATGGCAGAGTTCCTTTGAGTATAATTCTAAAGCCAAAGTACTTTCAAAACCCCAAGAAGATATCTCTTTTAGATTCCCAGCTTTAAACCCCGAGGCCACTCCCCCATATCTTCCATTCGCATCAAGTGCATGAAAAATCCACCCAGGGAACAATTTTGAGAGGGTTTCCTTAAATTCTTCTCCCTGACCCAACGTCTCTTGAATCAAAATAACATCCAGGTTATGTGCTTTGACCAACTCCCTTAAAGCTAGTTTTTTAGGTTGACTAGCTAAACCCCTACAATTGTAAGATAGAAAGATCATCGCAAGCCTTGAGAGGGTGGTCGTGCTGCTCTAAGCACCCCAGACAAAGACCTCTGTTTCCCATCTGCTATATCTAACTTTGCTTTCAACTGAGCCTTTAAGAGGTCTGACTTTATACCTCTCATCTTTCTTGGTGCTATTGTAATAGGATCCGACGCCAGGCCCTTGATGACCAAACCTTTCCCAGTGCGATTAGCAAGAGGTCTAAGATTATAAGGAGGAGATTCAGGGGGAGAGACCCTAGGAAGGCTAGGAGGAGGAGACACATTGGAAGATGAAATAGCCATGATAATACGATCAATAGATGCTTAAATAATATTCAAATCTAAAAGATCATTTTGGAGCTGCCTGGAGGGACTAGGCTTAGAAAAAACCAAAGGAGATAAGCAAACAGATGAACAAAGGGGAGAGGGAGAAGAGAGAGACATACTCATCTTTTTCGTCCCAGTTGTCTCAGAAACTGAAAGAGGAGCCAGAGAGGACACCAGAGCAGGATTCCTATCAGAAGCGGGAGGCTTGACAGCATTCTGAGCCTAGTCCATGGATGCCACCTTTTCCAAAGCGGCCCCTGTACCTTCCTCCATAAGGTTCAGTTCAAAGTCCTTTTCTGCCTCTGCTTGAGGTGATTCAACAAGTTTCCTTACGAGATTTTTTTGTCTTCTTCTTCGGCGATGGCCTAGTGGGAATTCCTTGGCCAGATGGCCATATTTGTGGCATCTGTGGCATCGGAAAGGGAGTTTTTCATAATCCAAGGTCTGCAAAAACTCCAGGTCCCTGTACTTCAAAGTCATTACGTCCGCCAGTCCTTCTCTTGGATTGAGACTTACCAGAATCCTTGCCACACTCAGATCTTTGGTTTGTATAAAGGATCTATTAACTTCTAAGAACTTGCCTAAAGTATTCCCAATAGAGGGGAATGTAGAGTCAGTCCAAAAAGGCATTGGAAGCCCTGGAAATTTAACCCAGACTAGCGATTCCGCCATATTTTCCTTTTGAGTGTCGAAAAGGGGGGTCTATCTGCGAAACAAGATCGGTCTCTTCCCAAAACACCAGTTCCTTTCAAGCACCCATTCAACATGATATTTATGATCTAATTTGATGCTAAACCAACCCCTGTCCAAAATTTTGATCTTCGCCGGTTGCCTAGGGGCTTCTTTCCATTCTGTCTGAGCCCAGTCTGTGATGTAATATGCCGAGAAATTCCTTCCATGAACTCTGTCGACCAAAATAGTCTCTTTAGCTTCCATGACTTCATATATGCATATGTCCACTCCAAGAACATAGCTTGGATGTACTTATTTCCATCTAATAGGCTTCTGCTTCTTTATTTTCTCACCCACTGCCTCCTTTCGCCCTTCTCCCTCTCCAACTTCCTGAGTAACAGGAGCATTTTTCGCTTCAATCTCAGGTGACCCTTGTCGCCTTACTAATAGCTTCTCTATTAACCCCTTCTTCCAAGACCCTTGCCGAAAACTACCCTTCTACCAGTCCAACGTCCTGGTCCAATCCAAGCTCCTGTTCTTCTTCCACAGGCCTTTTCAGCTCTCCTTCTACTGCTTCATTAGATGAAACCCTAGATTGACTAAAAACTAGAGCCTCCGCTTGAGACTGTCGAAACTGTGCTTCTCCTAGAACTGGATTCAAGTAGGCTGCTTGATTCACAAGGGAAAATGGAGCATGAGAGACATGCAACCCCTAACTCAGTGAGGGTTTCCTGTTCACGAGGGATTCCCCCCTGATTCTTACACCTCTGGGATCTAGACTTTGCTGCTTAACTTATCCTAGGGATTTTAAACCCGCAGAACCTTGCAATCCATAACTGACCACAATATCTTCTAACCCACCAGTAAAAGAAGGAAAAAAAGGAGTACCTGACCCCAAAAGAGGGATATTGGAAAAACGATCATGATGCTGCAGACCACCGACTTCGCCGACCTAGGGATTTTGCACCTGGACCTGACTCGAGATATTTCCAACCTTCCAGTGCCCACACAGGGTGTTTTGGAGCATCTCCTCTAGCAATGTCGCCCTGTTAGTAATCTGCCCAACTCTTTCGTCATCACTGATTCCTTGCAAGTTTCCTATGATTTTCAGGAAGAAATGATCCAAGTTCTTCTCTGAGACTTCATGGCCCCAACATGTAAGCAAGTCTTCAGGCGCCGGCTCAATGTCCACGTACTCACAATCAAACCCCATCTCTGTGGCTAAAGAGTCTTCTTATCCCGACACCACGATAGCGAGATGTCCGTTGTTGATCAGAGACCCTAAACTTCAAACCCCGTCACGAGAAAAATGAACGGTAAATTACCCTAACCTTCATCTTGCTACTGGTTTGAGCTGGACGATCTTCAAATCACGTTCCGTACGCCTCGTGGCCAACCCAGGGATGCCCAGGTGTTTACAAAAATCTGAAAGAGGCGTACGCATGTCACCTCAACCCGCTGCACGCCTCAATGCGTTGTTGCAAGGGTGGGCCTGCAAACCCTAAGGGTTTTCACCATGAATGCGAGCCATTCCACCGGCAAAGGATGGGTCCTGCTAGGGTAGAATTTGTCTTACATGGTGTACTTTTTTCCATATAATAGTAACAGGTTAGATGACCAAAAATTGGTGTAATAGTTTCCCCCTAGCGTGCAAGCGTTAGGAGCAAATCGTATGACCGAAGTACGTTGTAAAAACATAATCACTAGACACCGAAGGGGGAGGCAGAGAGAGAGAAATATAAGGTAGACTAAAGTGTGAGAGGACAAGAGCTTGAGGAGGTGAGAATTAAAGGTGCAACAAGTCTCTTTTATGAGTGAGTACCTGTTCTACATGAGGCAAGGGAGGCATACCTATGCCCGTCGAGATAACAAAGTACAAAGAATGATGCATCCAGTAAACAAGGGACTAAACTATATAGTACATACTGGCATAAACATGGGCCAGATAAGAATATGATAATGGATCACACATACATATTGTGCCTGGGGCAACAACCAAGACTTATACAATAATTTTTTAGTACATGAGATAAAAGTACAACCAAAGAGGCCTTGTAAAATAGGAAAGGGCTCTAAAAATATTAATGATACATGCAAAATAACAGGCGCTGCAAGCGGCTGAGGCCGAAACCATTGAATCTATGGAGTTGCATTCAAGGCTGTAGAAGAGAGGTCATCCGGGCATGTGGGGGGCTACCTGAAGGGCCACCCCCTCATTATGTCCGAAACATCTCACACACACCCGGGAATCATCGGTACAATCTGCTACATCACTGAACCATCAAGTATACAGATCTCGATCATGCCATAAGGAGCTGGAACTGAGAAACAATAAAGTCAAAGTGAAATAAAGAGTCCCTTTGCTTGATCCGAGGCATCGAAACAAGATTGGAAGCTAGAACCAAGGTACACCACACTCTAGACCTGTCTTATGGAATGGATAAGCTGATGTCGACTGAAGGAGGTCCACCATAGGTGAGGCAATAAGGGATCCACAACTATGGCATGGGGGATAAAGTAGAGCAACTGATATACTGACACCAGGGATGATGGTGGAATGGGGGGTACTAAGTAGTAAGTGGAAAATTTCACTTGTTAGAGCATAAAGGGCGTGGATGACCTGGCAGCTACTGACTCGACACCGGAGGGGATAGGGGACAGTATGACTGAAGGCCAAAATGTGTGACACAAGAGAGGAACAAGGAAATGAAGGATGGAGGACTATAGCAGGACATAAAGGAACTCGGGATAGACTCCATGGATGTGATGGTGACTCAACTAGGATGCTCTAACAAGGGAAACTCGATGATGCTGCCACACAGAATAGGACCAGTGGGGGCCATAGAAACATGAGTACAAGATGGTTACTCACGACGAAAATCGAAACGAGCATAGAAAAGTATGGAGGCAAAGTGGTGCCCCTAGTGCAAGTGTTGCAAGTGAAGAAATTCGATTTTGAGAAGCGGTGAAGTGACCCTTCTTGGAAAAAATGTGTCTGGGTGAAGTATCAAATCACCAAAAATGAAAGGATACCCATTTGAGAGCTCAGTGAGAGTTTTCCAACGGTGCTGATGTTTTTTCAAACCAAGCTATGGCTTGGTTGCAACTGGTGAAATAAAATTCTGGGGTTTCTCTTTTAATAAGACATTTTCCCTCCAATTTCATTCATTTGCAAGTGTAGCTGTTGTGAATGTAGAGAGGAGAAAAGGCCCTAAATCTTGCGGCGATCGTAGCAGACAAACCGACTGTTGGAATCGAGATCCGTTAGTTGCAGGTAAGAGGCCTAACCCTACTCTTTCATTTCAATGGATTGAAAGTTCAGTTTAGGTGGCCAGAGTTCAGGAACAGACCCATGCTCTTCTTCATGGCCGGGTTGCACTTTTTGGGCCAATATCTACGACTTGGGTAGTAGGTTTTGGGCAGAAAATTGCGACCTGTGCCAAGAATTTTCCTGAAAAGTGCGACCTATCAGAGGGGGATTTTGGTGCTGTTTCTTGGCTGAGAGCTGGGTTTTTATGGTTGAATGCAGTATTTCCTTTCTCTACTCTAACAAATCTAATGGTTTTGTGTAGATATGAAAGAATTGAGGATCAAATGGAGAGAGAGAGACCTGGACACATTACGGTCTGAGATCCAAGAGGATCATGATGTCCACACTACATTGGCCAGGTTTGGGGTCTTGAAGTTTGTGGAGAACCATTTGATGAGAGCTGGAGAGACCTTGTTGGCTCGGATTGTTAGCTATTGGGATCTGGACCATGAGGTCTTTATAGTGCAGGGGCACCGGATCGAGTTGACTGTCCAGGATTTATATTTCCTGACTGGTCTCCCACTCCTTGAGATGGTAGGGAATACACAACTAGTGTTACTGCAAGGGTGGAACATCATGGAGTTTATAGAGCGCCATTGCTGATCAGGTCTCCATATGAAGGGGACACGAATACCGATCGAGGATTTAGAGAGGCTAGAGACTCGTGTTGTGGCTGCAATGGTGCTACAGATCCTGGGCAACCAGGCACTCCACCACATCACCGGGGGTTAGATGATGCTTTTTTAGAGTGTGCTGAGTGGGACTTACTATGGGTGGGCCCAAATGAAGATGTCGTCATTGGAATGACAGTTGTCGCTATGCAAGCAACACATGAACCATGACTGTGTATATGGCACAATGTTGTGCTCACTCTTCTTTGAGAAGATCCCAACACTTCAAGCTCGCATATAGATCCAAGATGTGGGCCCGAGAGAGCCCATGATGCATTGTTGGGGGCAGCTAATATGTAAAGAGGGAGGTGGGGCAGCCGGATGAGTTTTCCAACCCAATTTTTTCACTCATTGGGATCAAATTCCATTGTACATAGACGACTATCCCTATAGTGGGATGAGCTATCGTGGGGACCCAGACTTGCCACTGCCACTTAGTCGATTATGGGGGCCCGAAGGTGAGTGACAAATTGATAATATTTTATGTGCATTTTAAAGTTTCAGAATATTATATATGGTATTAATTCATTCACTTTTGGTATGCAGATATAGCACCGGTGAAATTGGTCGGGTACATAGGACAGCCTGCAGTAGTAGGAGTTGCAAGACCGAGTGGGTCGAGGGCACCACAAGATGGTGATGCATCCATTGTAGATGTGAGAGGCTTCTGATTGGTGTTTCAGAGTGCATCTGGAAAGACTTGGATGATCAGTACATAGAGCCATGTATTGGTCTACCCTCGGAGTGGCGAGGGGTCATGCGGCACATGGAGATGGATGGACAGGAGATGTGCAATCTACGAGCTGTAGGAGTAGAGCCATTGGTCTGGGATCCTCCAGATAGTAATTAGGTGTAGGGCAGGTGGGGCCCCCAATTTTGATGTTTTGTAACATGCTATGGGCATGTCATATGTATCAGAGTTGATGGAATATAAAACATTTTGAATGATGCACATAATGGATATGCATAATTTTTATGGTTTATGTTATTGTCTTGTGTTAAATGCGTGTGATAAGTGCCAATATACAATATTGTTTGCAATGCTATCTACATAATGATTTTGTGCTCTAGGTACATGATTGAATGTAATGATTTCAAATTCACGCATCAAAATCTTTACTCGTAAATATCTTCTAAAAAGGACTGGGTTATGCACACGATAGACACTATTGAATTACATGACAAGAAGTAAGGAATCTAAATGAACATGAAGGTGAAGGATGCGACAGGAAAAGGCATCAAATAACCTATCATTGCATCATATTTGGCCTGGTTATTAGTGGAAGTACCAATGCATATGTCGTTAGAGAGGAAAAGCGCATGCAAGGGGGTAAAAATAGCCCAGGATGCCGAGGCTAGGTTCCGGGAGTAGCGACTTGCACCATCGGCATAATCAATATATGGTGTGGAAGGGGGTCCATCTGAAAGGTGCCATAAGAAAACAAATGAGAGGATGATGAAAAATGCTAGCAACTTGAGCGCAAGGTAGAAATCAAACAAAATCTACTAGAGGGAGTGCTATGGGTATGATTTCTACCACCCGTATACTGAAAATGGGGGGGTGTGGGGGAACTGCCATGAGAGGAGTTTTTGTTCAGGCTTCGAAATTCACCATAGAAATGAAGGTGCCATCCCGCTTATGAGTGGGAAAGATGAAGTCAGGGGTGGAAACGACTTCCATGATGTCGTCATCACAATAGAAGATGGGGTGACTTGAGGAAGAGAGACCACATGACGCGGCGAAGCTAACTGACTCATCATCATGAGAAGAAAGGTTCACATGTGCATTGTCACAAGGGGTGATAGAAAAACAAGTACATGGGGGATCCATTGATGTTGAGCCCAGGGTGTTCGCTTAAGGGGGGTCAGGCGAAACAGAAGGTGAAGTGTTGGAGGGATCTTCCACCGTGGATCTCATGAATGATGACAGGTAGAGGATGGTGGCTGAAGGCTCTATCATCTCGACATCAGGAGGGAGAGTGTCAATGGGAGCAGCTAAATCCTCAGGTTGGATCGAAGCATACTGCGCAAGAACCGGAGAGGCAGACTCATTTTGTTTAGTTTCGTATTCCCCGACTACTTATAAAGAAGCGCGGTAATGATTAAGGTGGGGACAAAGGTGGGTATAATGGCCATGGATATCACAAAAAGCGCAGGGGTGGTTGGTGTGAATAGTCTTGGGGTTCTTGGCTGTAGTGGAGGAAGGAATAGAGGCTTTAGGGACTGTAGACTCAGGGAACGTGACATTAACCATGGGCTTGATATGAGGCAATTTAGGACAATGATGGGTGGCATGACCAACAACATCACACAAAGCACACAAGGGCGGTACGCTTTGGAGGCTGAGGAGGAGTAGGGTTTTTTTGGGAAGCCTTGTCCTTAGGTGCCTTCTTGTGAGCTTTTCCCCCCTCGCCTGAAGCTTTTGCAACAGAAGTAGGTTCCTGTTGAGGTGGCTAAGGCACAAAAGCAAAGGGAGGGGTCATGGAGATTGGTTGGACTGGGGCTAAAGTAGTATAAGGTTTGGGCTGACCAGGTAGGATAAACGCTGGGGGATCGATGTACCAAACTACGATCCCCAGGGTCATGTTAGGGAGAGATAAGGTAGCCATGACAGGTACCGAAAATACTCTCGAAGGAGGAGCAAGAAACAATATCTGACCAGAGGAGTAATGGACAGGCGGGACAACTCTAAGGTGGTTAAGGCCAGGAGGAACCATTCTAGGAGGGTAGATAGGATCAGGGCCATGGAGATCACACAAAGCATAGGGATGGTTGGTGTGAATAGTATTGGGGTTCTTGGCTGTAGTTAAGGAAGGAACAGAGGCTTCAAGGGCCATAGGCTCAGGGAACGTGACATTGACCATGGGCTTGATACGAGGCAATTCAGGACAATGATGGGTGGCATGACGAACAACATCACACAAAGCACACAGGGGGGGTCGGGGGGTACGCTTTCGATGCTGAGGAGGAGTAAGGTTTGTCTGGGTGACCTTATCCTTAGGTGACTTCTTGCAAGCTTTACCTGCCTCACCTGAAGCTTTCGCAATAGGAGTAGTTTCCTGTTGAGGTGGCTAAGGCACATAAGCAAAGGGAGGGGTCATGGCGAGCGGTTGGACCGGGGTCAAAGCAGTATAAGGTTTGGGCTGACCAGGTGGGATAGTACTTGGGGGATCAATGTACCAAACTAGGATCCCGAGGGTCATGTTAGGGAGAGATAAGGTAGCCATGACAGGTACCAAAAATAATCCCAAAGGAGGAGCAAGAAACAATATCTGACCAGAGGGGTAATGGCCAGGCGGGACAACTATGAGGTGGTTAAGGCCAGAAGGAACCGTTCCAGGAGGGTAGATAGGATCAAGGACACTAACTGTAGATGAGGGGCCTTCAAGAGGAGGTCTAGGAGGTTGAGTCAAGGTGCTCGGAGTAGGTTGCGGAGGGTGGGGCTGCTGACTAGTCAAAGTGGTCCACTTGAGGGTGGACCGAGACGATTGCATCATGCAAACATTCGACGAGCTAGGGTCAGAGATAAGAGGAGAGGAACCAGGGAAAGTACGAAGCAAAGCAGAATCCTTATAGACTCTAGGTGAGACATTTTTCGGAGGTTCGACTAGTTGTTTATTGGCCACCGAAGAAATGATGGACTTAGGGGAGGTTTGAGACTTCGGTTTGTAATATGTCAACTGGTCAATGGTGACAATATTTCCGTTATGAGGAAAGCACATGTTACGGTGAATAGAATATGGGAAAAAAGACATCGCATAAGTGTAGCTACGACCTAATAGAATTTTATAACCTAAGGGGGAATTAATGACTTCGACATCAACACAAACAGTCTTGCTCGCAAGAGTAATGGGACAATTTCAGAACATGCCAAGGGGCTGGGAAGAGTGGCCATCCCATGCCCGGAGGGTGATAGTGGAAGAGGCTAACTCAGGAGATCCGATTTTCTTCCAAATCGAAGTGGACATCACATAGGTGGATGCCCCCTAGTCAATGATTCAACGAGAGACGTTGGCATTTCGGATCTTGACAGGGATTTGGAAGGCGAAAAAAGTAGGAAGGGGGGATGTTTTGACCGGTCAACATTGAAGATAATCAAATGATAATATGAAGGATACACAATTCCCATTGAAGTTATTAGAGCTTTATGTTGTGAAGGGCACGACTGGAGGAGTTCCAACATTGATATGGCAGCAGGGGATTGCGCCAAATCATCTACTATATTATACGAATGGGAAGCTTTACTAGAAGTAGTGTTTCGATGTAATGGTCCCTGAGGGATATTGGTATGAACCTCTGCCTTAGGCTGAAGGATCTGTAAAGGAACATTGGGTGTCAAAAGAGGCTCTGTGGGACTTGAAGAAGGGGGCTCAGGGGCAGACGTAGCGGGGGGCTTGTTGTACTAACAGGACAGAGTATGAAGGTTGAGGTCAGCGATATTGGTTTGATAAGAATACATCATGATGATATGGTAATTAGAGGTACCATTCGGAGGAGTTTGAGTGGCTGCCTGGCCTTTAGGGGGTTGGGTAGCCAAGAATCCTTACTGGGGGAATGGATTGGTAAACACAGCTGGCTGGATGGGTGTAACATTTGGAGGAAGCAAAGAGGGGGCTTGCTGTCCTCGGGACGCTGCTTGAGCTTCCCACATCTGATGCATATAAGGTAAAAGAGGATAATCGTGGGTATAGTGACCATATAAACCACAACAAGAACAAGGCTTATTTATGCGAACAAGCCTGTCCTTCTTGGGTTGAGTGCCCTGTTGCTGGTTAGCAGTGTTAGGTGCATCCCCTTGGGGATTTTTTCCTAGATTACCTTGGGAAGATTGGTTTTGGTTTCCTTTCCTCTTCTTTTTGGAAGGAGCACAATTAGTCGCATCCTTCTGTACATACACTTGAGCCTGGGGGGTAGTGGCTGCTGTTGCGGGGGTTGGGAAGGAAAGGGAGGATGAGGTGCTAATGACGGAGGAACTAGAGCACCAAGCTGCGGATACATATAATAGATAAGTTGGGAAACATTGGGGTAAACATGTTGGGAAAAATGAGGCATGTCATATCCTGGATACATGCTACCGGGAGGGGGAAAAGTGCTGGAGGAGTTGGCCCCTCTCTGAGGGAAACCATAACCCATAGGAGGATGAGTATACGGATGAGAAAGGGCTCCAACGATACCATCGGCGGCAGGGGATGCGCTCGGTGTGTTGGCACCACCGGGTCTATGGAGATCGAGTAAGATGGTATAAACATAACCAGACGGTGCATAGATCAAGTCATATTTTAATGCAATTTGGAGAGCAACTTCTTCGGTTTGAGGAAAATGAGATGCGACATCCTTGCCGATAGCAGGAAAAAGGGATCTAAGAAACCAGTACATGTAGACACGGTCTTCGAAGGTAGGGGCTTGACATAGGCTCTTTCTTCTTCGCCATTCTTGGACATGATCAGATAGGCCAGTTGTAGACGATTGACAAAAAGAGGTCAAGAGTTCGGTACTGATGTCATAGCAGAGGAGAAGGTGGAAGTAATAAAAAAATTCCCGGGCAACAGTCGTAAAATTTGTATGAGAGGCGGAGGCTTGGTCGACATACCACTTAGAATATTCTCCAATAAGCGTACGCTGTAAAAACCGAAGAAATATGGAGTCATCGGTGATGGAGTTAGATGAACACCACATGTGGAGGGAACGAACATGGTTTGTAGGATCCTCTCCAGCAAGACCTTCAAACTTAGGGATGCTGGAAGGGAGCTTGGTTGGCATAGCAGGCCAACCAGGATCATGGTGTATGGGGTCATTGATCAATTGGTTAAAATCGGGAAGATTGAGACCCGCCATATAAGGGATCAACCATAATGGTTCCCGTTGCGGCCCCACTAGTAGTATTCCCAACATTAGGGTTGGGGCTACCACCAGCACTAGGTCTTGAATCGGACATGGTGAAGGTGACAGGAGGAGAGCCGGGGATAGAACCAGAAAGGGAACCAGATGAACTAGAAGCAGAGTCAAAATGGTGACTCATAGGACGACTAACTCGAACCCTACGTGAAGGAGTAAGTCTTCCTAACAGAAATTGAGGATGAGGCCAAGAAGTATCCAGGATAAACACCTTGGGGGCGCAATGATGGAAAACAGACACAGATCACAGAAGGAAGAGATACCAACAAGAGGAAATGAGGTGCAGGATCAAATGATTACAATGTTGAAACAAGGGCAGGAAGGTGCAGGATTAATTGATTAAAATGTTAGAGTCTTGTCCTGGCAGTGTAAACCAGGCGCTCTTCACTTAGGGTGTGCGTGTATGTGATAAGTGTGTTAATTTTAATTAAGCCCAGACGCGTGTAGAGAAAAAAGAAAAAAGAAAATGTTTGTATAACTATAAATAAATCTGAATATAACAGTAAAGGAAACTGAACATAACATAAAATAAACAGCTAAAGATGCATCAAATTAAACCCAAGGAAGAGGGCTTCCCAAAAACTAGTATATGGGTGGGAGAAATATAGTCAAAACACAAAAAATGGCCAATGGATATAAAGTCAAGAGGGACAGGGATCTAAAGGTCATATCTGCTGGAAATAGGTGCAGAAAACAACAAAAAACCAGAGGGAAAAATGTTGCAAAAATGGTGGCGAAAGGCTACAACCTGAAAGGAAACGGAGGGGACCCTAATGGAGGACCAAAAAAAACTGAAAATAGGTGTTTTGGATGGATGAATAACCAATATGAAAGGGATCTGAAAGTAAAGGTTCAGATCTAAAAACTGGCTGGACAGACTGAAATCTCAAACGACCTACTTCAGCAAAACTCCTTCTAGAAAGGTGGAAGCGTACTGAAGCCTTAAGGGGCTTGGTTCCTACTTCGATGAGTAAAACAGAGCAATTACAGGTCAAAGAAGGGTGGAGACAGAGGTCAAACAACCCTAAACTGTAGCCCAGACAAACCCAGAAAAATCAGAGAAAAATTCTCGCAAAAAGTACAAGTCGCGGATTATGACCTGTTTTTAGCAGAGGTCACAGGTTTGAGGCTGTTTTCTGTGCCCTAAAGTTTTAGGTCACAGGTTTTGGCCCAAAAAGTGTGACCTACACTTCCAACACTCTTGGTAGCAGGTTTCAGAAAAAAGTATCGTCTCGGCTGTGGTTGATATCTGTCACCTGTGCAATTGGCCCAGAAACACACAGAAGTTAGAATTTTTACTATTTTAGGGTTTTAAAGGTTAAAAAGAACATCAAGAAAAGAAAAACAAGAAGCTACAAAAAAACCTTAGGGGTTGAAGTAGGTGGTCATGCAGGGATCTGAAAAATGACAGTGGTCGTAATTATCAACCCCTGTGGAGTCGCCAGTTGTTAGTGTGAATTCTAATTGCAAGCGTACAAAAGAAGCTCACTTTAGTTGTGCATAACAAACAACCCTAACATCAAAGTTGACTGTCAATTTATTTAGATCTGCAATTAGTTGACCAAGAAAAATGCTACAGAAATATATATCTATTTAGTTAAAGATATTAAACAACAAATAAATAAGAGTTGCACCATGCATCCAATGAACAAGACAATAATATTTTTAAACAATTTTTGTTTTATGAAACCTGGAAAGGGAACATGGAAAGATGTTACCAATCCCCGTCAATGGGATGGGTTCTTGTATGTCCTCAGTGCTTCAGATATAAGATCTCTCTCTCTCTTGATGGTGTAGAAAACCTAGAAACAAATGGAACTCAAGGGGAGTTTACAAGCAAAAATTAGAAAAATATGACAATGATGGAGGATCAAAGTCAGACCAAAATTGTAGATCCATAGTGATCTTTAGGCAACAAAAGGTAGTTAATGAATGGAAAAACCTTTCTATTTATAACAAAATATTGAATTAGTCTAGATATTGATGCATAATTAAAATATTATTAACCAAATCTAGATCCAACTTTTGTGGAATATTTTATTATATTTTTTGGAGGGAAAAAGAGTTTGAATTTGGTCAATCCCTTTATTTGTAAATAATAAATAAATAAATGATTTATTTATTATTTTAAGAATATGGTTGAGTAATAATTAAATAAATAAGGATTTATTCAATTATTTAGAAATGATTTAGTCAAATTTAACAAGGAATATTATTTAAATAATGTTTTAAATAATTATTCCTAGAAAATAATAAGATAAATAATGATTTATCTAATTAATTTTCCTGTTTTGGGTTAAATATGACCAGGAATATTAATTAAACTGTTGTTTAACTAATTATCCCTTGAGGAAAATCAAACAAATAAGGATTTATTCAATTATTCCTCATGGGGTTTCCTGTTTAGACCATAAACAACTTAATAACTTAAGGATTACTAAGTTATTTTTCATAGTGAAAGCAATTCTGCTATGGTAGAATTGGTATTACATGGTGTACTTTGGTCCATCTAATAGTAACAGGTTAGATGACCAAAAATTGGTGTAACAGTTTCTTAAGTAGCATTGTAATGTGAAATGTTATTTGTTGTGTTACATTCTTTATCCTATAAAACACATTTATTAAAAACATTTCATATAGTAAAATTACACATAAAAGCTAAATTGAAATTGTAAGTGATAATAATACTGTATTCATTAATAGAAAGAACTTCTCACTTTAATTGATATTTTAGTTAGTCACTGACTTTACTTTTTAAGGTTTCATATTTATTCTATGATTTCAAAATAAGTTCTAATAGTTTGATTTCAAATTAAGTTCTAATATTGCCATCCAAATAAACCAATCAAACTAAGTTCTAATGTTGCCATCCAAATAAACCTAGTTATAATAGTTTGAGAAATTTTAAACATTCAAATTGATGGAATGCGGAACCCCAACCTTCTAAAAGTTTGGGGAAGGGGGCATTTAGTTGTTTCAGTGAAACCACTAACACAAAGGATCTACGGTCCATGTCAAATGCGAGGTACCCATCATTTTCAAAATCACTAAGGGGTCCTGCATAACTATTTTTGGTTTCAGTAAACCACCAAACGGTTTTAACTGACAATCCCATTTACTTACATACATTCAAATTTCAAGTATTATTATTATATACATACTTTTTGTTATAAAGCGGGAACAAAAAAATATGTGTGATGTAAAAGGGAGATTTATACAAATCCTTTACTTGAATTTCAAATGAAAGGTCATAATGGGAGCAGACATTATAGAAGAAATATGGCATCACAAGTGACACTGCACAAGTGAAAAAGGTTATAGTGGTTTTATATGGTAGTTAACGTGATTTTTGACACCAAATATAAGAAAAAAGTTTAGGGGTTAATATTCTTAGGTGGGCTAGTTTTCCATGTTTTTTTCAAAAATATTGCAAAGCATTTTACAATTTGCATATTAAGAACTAGTAAGATTCACTAAGGTTTCTAAACTTTTTAAGACAAACTTCCATCACATTTTGCAAACCATTTTTCCATTTTGTTATATTGATTAGCATTAGCTTTCAACTATTTTGAGTATACATTTTGTTATATTGATTAGCATTAGCTTCCAACTATTCTGAGTATACAATTTGGATTTCTAAATTATAGCAGAAATATCACATGGGTCTATTGGTCCAGAGGTGGGTCTTTCCTTTCCATGTTCGAAAATCAAGATTCGTTACGGGTATAACTGTGCATACAAAGACCAAACTAAATCTTTAAATTTTCCATTTTCTTGGGAATTTACTCCAATTCCATTGGATTCTTTGTTGAATATATCCTCAATAGTTTTGGAATTTGATCGATCATATATTCAAACGATTTTATTTTCAAAATAATAAAAAATAAAACAAAGTGTATCAAGCATAATCTAATAATTTTATTAAAAGGAGCGGGACATGATTTTGTAACAGTGGGATGTGTGTGTTTTGATATTGTAATTCTTATCAAAAGGTATAAATGTCAACATTAGGAAAAAAAGTAGAGGCATATTGGAATTATTCATATTTTGATGAAAACATTTAAAATAAATGGAAAATCTATCATTATACAATGTAGTGAAGTTATATGAACAAGTGTAAATGAGTAAGTTTTTTTCAGCTTATGGTATCCATAAGCCATGATATTAGCACATGGTATTATATCAAAGCAAGTTAAGATTAAGAATATCCATAGTAAATTTAGGGTGTGTCTCCATAGTAAAGAATCATGTCTATGTATTTTTTAAATATATAAATGTTTAATTTATATATTAATCATTTTTATGATCAATAATAATAATAATAATAATAATAAAGTTATAACTTAATTATATTTTTATGATTTATTTCAATTTTAGCAATGTAAGATATATTATAAGTAAGTGTTTTGATGTTTAATTGTAGCCTAAAATAAAAATAAAATTTTAAGATTATAAAAATTAGACAAATTAGAATCTATAGAACAATATGTTCATTAGGAGCTCAATGTGTCACTCAACACAATTGATCATGGGTTAAGTCCAAAACAATGCCATATGAACTATTTTTTTGACCAATGGAGTTGAAAAGGGGTAATCCCCTATTTACTTTTGGCCCTCGATTCTATGTTTTTTCCTTAGAATGTGAGGGTTATCCTTCCACGTGGATCAGTGTCAACTTGGACTCCTTGCCTCTTAGTCACATGACTCGATTAACATATTGATTGTGTCCGTGAAGCAGAGGTCAAATGGCGAAAGGCACTAGAATTTCATCGGATCCACCCAGTATCAAAACCCCCATGGAGACATATGCCTATTGTGTCTTGGCTAGAAGAGTAGGCGACCCCATAGTGGACGTCTCGGCTCTTGTTGAGGCATAAGTTAATTGATATTGTGTGCGGCTTGTAGGCTGTTGCACCTAGCCTAGGTTTATAGTGGTAGCCAATAGGATTTGATTCTGGGCCTTGCTCAGGAAACTCTCACCAGTTACCGATTACCCTAGATTCAAAAAAATAAAATAAAAATAAAAATAGAATATATATATATATATATATATATATATATATATATTGTTATGGTTTTTGATGTCATCTTGGAACAAATAAATCTGCGAAGAAACCAATGTTGAAATAAACCAATCTCGAGAGAAATCAATCTCAGAAGAAACCAATTTTGCAAGAAGCTAAAGTAATACCTAGAGTAATTTCTGAGATAATATATCGAAGATGATCTAGAATTTGGGGACCATGGATTTTTATGTGGATAAGTGGGAAATAAGCTCAAGAGACGTATGGAGAATTGGTTGTCTTGCGAATAAAATCCCGGAAGAAATCAAAGGGGTATGTCACTAAAAATTCTGAGAGGGAATGTTATGAGATGGGAATTGTAATGAAAGAAAAATATGTTAAGATCCTTGAACGGAGTCTGAATAGGAAGAGATAGATTTGGGAGATTTGAGTAGAGCCACTTTGAGGAATTTTTTAGACTCAATATACCAAGATGATGTAGCTTGTAGAACTCAAAAAGGCCCTTGGAGAAAAAGAAGACTTATTATTATTATATTATATATACAATTGAGTTCTAGTATATATCATATGCATTGTGTTTTTGAACGTGTTCAACTGAAGTGATTTTGGGCATTAAGCCTTATATTTTTATAAAGCTTATTTATATTTAAAGTCTTATTCGTGACGATTATTTAGCCATAATGACAATTTTAGAGATAATAATAATTTTGAAATTCCTTTGGATTTTTTAAACAGGATAAAATTTTAATAAAAGAGAGAAAATTAAAAAATAAAAGTGTGAAGAGTGTCAGTTTTTTATTATGGTTAAATACAAAGTGTGGGGTTGTTGTTTTTTCACAACACATGGTTAACCATAAAAAAAATTATTTGTTTATAATTGTGTCTATTAAATTTGAATATATATAGGTATATTCAACTTAATTATCATAATAAATGAGAGCAGTGATGTTGTAATTTTTATTGATATTAGGATTTTGTTTCATAGACGTAAGTAAATATCTAAGTTTTTAGTAAAAGCTTTTTTTACAATTTGATATTTGGAGTTGTATTAATATATATAATAAATGGGCTTTTAACGAAAGTTAAGATTCTCTATTTGAATGAGGCATTTTTAGCGATGGAATAGTATTTTAGGTAGACTAATAACTAGTGGCTTTGATTTATATCACTTGCAGCTTCTCTTTTTGCTAAACTTTGCTATCATATGCACAATCAATTTTGGCATAGTGAACCATTTTCTTTCAATAATTGCAACATGAATTTCAAGTATTTTTTCTATAGTAATTTTTTATCACTTGTGTTAGGTTCAAACATGTCTAGTGTTGTCCTTTGTAGACAATTCCTAGCTAAATAACTGTGTTAAAGCATTTAAGTAAAGGATATTCTTTAAAGATGGTTGCTTCAATAATATTAAAACATTTGATTTAATGTAAATAAACTCTTCCTTTCTAAAGTACAACCAAAGTGTTGAGATTCAACAATAACAGTATTGAAATATGTTTATAGAAGACTTAAGATAATACTAGACAACACACTTACTCATTCTGAATAATGATGTTATCTAACAAGGACATAAAGTGTGTAGAATATTTTTCAACGGCTCAAACATTAGTACAGGTAGGAATTGTCTAGGAGGAAATAATCTATAAATGTAGAGGAACTAATACAAAAAAACTTTTCATTTAGTTTACTCAGTGTTGAAAATCATTTTTCCATAGGATTTAAGGGTGGCTAATCATTAGCAAAACCTCTCCCAAGTATCCACAAAATCTTAAATGTAGGAATAAAAGACTCAGGTAATAGAAGAAATAACTCATATACAAAACAATATTGTTATAATATGAAACCAATAATCCTTGATTAACCTTTGAAATATTGAGGTATTTTAAAAAGTATCAATGTCTTTGATCCCATAATCAACCCTTATGATATTAAAATTTAAAATATTTATAGATTCTTATAATGCTTGATCTCTACATGATTTAAAGAAATACATTGGTAAAAAATAACAACTCAATATTGCTTGAAATTCTTCAGCATGAAATTCTAGAGCAAATTTGATTTTTGAATTCATCCCAAAAAATTTGGATTTGTCCTGATTTTGTGCCTGAATATAGCATGTTCAACAGGATGTCATTTATGTAGTTGAGATATCTATGGTAGAAACCCCAACAATCTTATCCCAATTTTCTCCAACTGGATAGGTAAAATAAATTAACTTTCTAAATGCTTCATCCAATTTAGTGTACTTTTGAAAATTTGGTTTGAATATGAAAAGATATTTAATTTGATAATATAAAAATAGATCATCAAATAATTTCTCAAGAAGAGTTTGGCCACTTAAAGTTCCTATCAAACCAATCAACTTCGATTTATCATTTACATAGTCATTAAGTAACTTCTTATATAATTTTTTTGAAAGAAGTTTACCCTATGAATTTTTGAATGATCATAATCTTTTATATTGTCGAAGATTGAATTTATTGTTAAATATATCAATTTGATCTTGCATGAATCCACATGCATCTTTCACTTATCTTGAAAAAATTCTTTTAGTTAGAACTCTTTTGGTTTCTATGATTACCTGAGTTCCATCAGAAATAAAAATTTCTTCAAGCTCTGATTTTGTTCTTGTATTCAATAATCTTACAATCTTTCCATCTAGAACTATTTTATTACATAGTTCTCTTTCAATTCCTCCACTACTCTTTTATCAATGTCTAATAAGTCTTCTCACTCAACTATAAATTGAATTGATGGCCAAATTTCAAATATTGAAGACATAATATCCATCCATATTCTAGCCTTAGCTTGAATTAAAATTTGAGTTTTATTAGCTTGATTGTTATGCCATTTAATCTGTTTCTTTAAGGTAGCATTTTATTGGAGTTGAGAAATTAGGAAGTTATCTCTCTTCAAAGCATCTTGTTAATCCTTATTCAACGCTTTCTTTAAGTCATCGATCTCTTGATTTTTTGGAGAAAAAATTGAAAAAACTTGTATTAATTTCTCTGATGAATCTTCCTTTATTTGTACTTGCTTGAGATGATGGAACAATTATATTCTCTTTTTTATTTATTTTTTAATTAATTATTCTACTTGTGATTCAAGTGTGTCCATCAGTTTTTTTTTGCTCAGCCATTACTTAGAGTAGCAACTCCTTCTCCTTTTCTATGTCTTCAATATTTTGTGTTTGCGGATGCTCAGTTACTAGTATTTATAACTTTTTGCGAAGTGTCTGTATATTTGCATTAATGTTTTAAATTTGTTCTTAAACAACATTAGGATCATTGGGATTAGTTTCTAATATGATTAGTATGTCTTCTAAGGATTTTACTATGTTATCCTTGGTGAGAGAAGACATTATTTCCCCCTTCAATACAACAATAATTTTGTTCAATAAACTTTGTAGATTAGAAAGGTTGATGGTTGAACTATTTAAATTATAATATATCATCTCTCATGTATTCCTGTGAAGACATATTTGATCTATAGGATGGATTTGTTTTTCTTTTAATGAAAAAACAAAAGTCTTGTAATCCTCAGCTGATTTTTCACCTTGAGCTTTACCTTCTAAGAATGCTAGCTCGAATTGGCCTTTTTTAATATTAAAAGAAGAGAGAAATATATTCTTTGTGAAATAAATTTGTTTCCAAAATTAACTATAGGTCATAGTTTTCAAATTTTCATTTTTTTTTTTGCTTTCCAAAAAATGTGAAAATATGTTTTTATTATTAGAAGTAGATGAAGAATATTGTTTTGTGATTGTTGATTCTAACTGCTTAAGATTATATACAGTCTCTCTTTACATAAATAATTTTCAAGGTGTATAAGTTTCTGATGACACTATATCTTAAATTGATTCCGCTATTTCTCTCATATTTTGTTTCTTGTAAACTTTGAATCCTTGTCCATCTGAATCTGATACTAATAGTTGAAAATATTCAAGAACTATTTTAATTTCCTTTTTTTTCTATTGGGGTAGATAAAACATTAGGCCCAAGGGTTTTCTATGTTTCTTTCTCCTCTGGTACATATATTAGAGTTCTCTCTTCCCATATTTATCTATTGGAAAATTGTTCAATTCCTAATTTTGATAAATGTCCATAAGGAGAAGAACTTTTTGAAGTCTTAAAGGAGAAATTTTCCTTGTAGGATCATAGTTGAAGATTTGTTCCTTTGTTAGTTACATCTCCTAAAACAATGCTCTTACCTCACTATCAATGTTTCTAGCATTTACAATAAAATGTTTGATTTATGCCTTGAGCTTGAAAAGAGTTGGCTTCTTTCTTGGTAGGAAATGAATCTTATAAAAAATCAAGATTTTCCTTATAAATTCAAGCACAAAAACCATTTTAGGAGGAAATATAGCAATCTATAAGGAGGAATCTTAAACCCATTTAATCTTATCTCTATTGAGTTATGATCTAAAAACCAATGTCCTATTTTTGTCTATTCACTCAATTGCAAGATGTGTTTTACCTCTAGAAAAATTCTTTAGACTTTAGTATTATTCAAAATATTATAGTAAGCTAATAAGAATTAGTTCACAAAGCTTGAAAAAAAGAAACCTTCATAATATTTTTTGACCAATGATGCCCAATAAATTATTGGCCATAAGTTTCCTTCTCAATTATGTTTTTGAAACTATATCTGAAAAAATTTGTTCGGTTGATAAAACATGAATAGATATACTAATAATGATTAATATTTAAATGACATGATGGGTCTGAAATTAATGAACTTCTCATGTATAATATTTGCTATATTTTGGTTGAAATTAAAAAAATAAGTAAAATGTTTTTTTCTTAGAGAAAGGGTAGATAAAAATCCTAATATTACTTCATCAACAGTTTCATCGTTATCATACCCTAACAAAAACAACAAACTACACACACACACACACACACACACATACATGATTGAGGAATTTGGAATTTTTGAAATCTCTCCTATAAGAGTCGACTGGAAAGTGGTTGAACTTTATCAGACATAGAAATTTGCAGAATTTCTAGAATTGTCTCTAGTGTTATATATAATATCAAAGTTTATGTTTTTGATATAATGGCTCTCTTACTTGGAAAATATTGTTGTTAACAACAAACCAAAAATTTAGGGAAATGTAATTTCTGTGGAAAAATAAACTGGGGAAGGAGAGAGAGTCTCAAATTAAAAAACCATCACTTTGATCTTGAAATCTCTGAAAATCCCAAATTTTAATTTCTTACCAATCAAATTTACATTGTGTTTCAATAATTCCAGCATACCCGTGTTAAATAATGGAATTTCATCTATTTTCGCAAAGGTGCCAGAAAAATGGGTTTTGGACTGAGTTATACTCATCTTGTTCTTTCACTAAGTCATCTTTAAATAAGGGAAAAAGATGAAAAATATGGTAAAAATTACCTGGAAATATTGTGTTATTTTATTGGCTCAGTGCTAGCGTTGTATCTTTTGTCTCTCTTGCTTCTCGAACATGGTGAGAAATAATCCTTTAAAACCTATGTTTAAAGTTTGAAATAAAACTTTTGAACTAGTGGAAAATGGACACATGGCGTCATCTTGTTTATGATGAAATAAAACCTGAGAAGAATAACGGGAGGGGGGAGGGGGATGGTTGTATTCGATTTAATGCAAGGGGGACTGCTGTCATCGAGCGTTTCCACATAAACTTTAGTGGTTTATTGAAAACAAAAAATAATGGATCCAGCCACCTCAGCTTCAAGCGTCGAATGAGCAGGCCGACCCGCTTTTGTTTAACAATCGTTGATCCTCGAATGTGCATTCAGGCATGAAAAGAAGCGTGTTCCTTAAACAAAAGTTCTTTATGATATCTATATATATATATTTTATATATAACACTTTATTTATAGGAAATATTTATATAAAAACTTTACAAAGTGCATAAAAAAACACTTTCAAGATTTTTTTTGGAAAATCCTTTAGATAGGGAAATTTTACAACATCTAGCTTACTATTTTTTTGAACCATAAATGTTTTGTCTGTAATCTAGGTGGAGTTATCCTGAATGGAAAAAATTCATAAGCAATATATCAATATATCATAGTAATGATGTTAAGTGTGATTTAATCTCTAAATTAAATGAACAAGCAAAATTGGTAGAATTGTGAACTTAGTGCCTCTAAAAATATATCTTTCTTTTGAAATATGAGTTATCCCAACATAATCATGTACTCACACATTTAACATAGCCTTTTGGTCATAAGTGTATTGTACCCTAAATGTCAACTTCAAATTAATTTTTAGATAATATATATATTTAAAAATCCATATTTCACTTAACAATTTTAATCATTAAAGAGATAAAAAAAAAAGTTAAGCCTTATATAAATTTGTATAGTAATGTGTTACTAGAATTGGTTAAACTAAAAATTATTTTGTATAAAACATTTAAAATTTATAAAAGAAAAATTATAACCTTGTTAAAAAATTCAATGACTGTTGGGAACAATAATCTCATGAAGGCATGCATGAACTTGAAGGTTTCACCAATGGTGCTTCAAGATCACATTGACCATCACTTTATTGGAATCACTTCCATTTGACCTTATTTTTCATATTGTCTATTGCATAAACTTCTTAAGTTCTTAAGATTATGTTTAGTGTGACCTTTTGGAATAATTTTATTTGTCCTTAGTCTTCATTTTGTGTATTGCCTAAATTTTTTTCCATCTCCAAAAGAAGACTCTTTGATTATAGTATAGTCCTACCATTATATCAATGATAAGTAACTCTACTTTAAGAATCATTTCCCTAGAATTGGTTTCCTCTAGTAATAGAGTGGAATCTCTAGGACACTAGACACTTACTTCCGATAATGAATGAATGTTTTGTAAACGACATTTATTTCACATAGTAAGGAAATGAGTTATGAATCATTGATTTGTTGAAACGACATTGCTTTCACATAGTACAATCAAGTTGTTAGTCTAAATTTTTCCTTGTTCCAATGTTTAAAAAAGTATTCAAAATCCATATGAATTTAGGTTGCAATCATTTCAAAAACGTTCATGACGTTATTAAAGAAAATAAATGAATTTATATTTTTCGGTGGTGAGATAGATATGTATTGAAGCAAGTCGTTTATTATCCAAAATAACATGAATGCACCCAACATCTATAATATAGAGAATTTTTAACTTTACAATATGTTTTATGAATTTTATGTGTAGCACACATTTTTTGTATATTTTTTCTTTTCTAAATAAGACTATTATATTATATTGCACATAATATAAATTTCAAAGCTTTCCTCTGGAGTTACTATGCTAGCCAATTCTAGAGGGTGTAGAGTTCAAAAAAACAAAAATATGACCGCCCCAGTTGGGGAAACCGGTCCAAAATTTGCTGCCCTGGGTAGGGAAATTAGAATTTGCAAAAAATATCGAGGAGATTATCAAATTGTTCAGAAAAAGGATGAAAATGTAAGGTGAAACGTCACAAAGAGAGGTAACCTCTTGATTCTAAGGCTGCATGGCATGCTACTTGTCATGAGTCGGAGGCTCTTCGATGATGAGACACCATTAGGGGAATTTTGAGGTCTAAAATGGGTCTCCTAAGAAAAATGTACAACCAAAATAAAATTTATAAGAACCAATAGGATTCAAGATGATGATGTCAACCATGGGGGACGATTCACCATTTTTTAAGTAAAAGGGTAAAAATATTAAAAAATAATAAAATAATAAAACTACATTTTCAACTCGTATTTTCAACTTACCTCCCAAAGTTTTTACTCAAATTTCGAGTGAGAGTACTCGTTGGATGAAAAATTTAATTCCTCATATAAGGAGTACCCATGTTGCATACTTTCAATGGACCCTACTACGCGAAAAATGAGAAATACATGAAAAAACGTGATTTCAATCATGTTTTTCATGTATTTCTCATTTTTCATATATAAGGGTCCATCAAAAGTATGCAACATGGGTACTCATTGAATGAGGAATTAATTTTTTCATCCAACGAGTACCCCCACTCGAAATATGAGTAAAAACTTTGGGAGATAACTTGAAAATACAAGTTGATTTTGTTTTTCTTTTTTCTCTCTAAAATTTGATGATGTAATCAAATATTATTTTATTATTTCCACAATTATTTTATAATTTTTTTGGAAGGCCCATTTTAGACCTCAAAATTCCCCTAATGTGTAGTCGTCTGATGTGTCCTCAACTTTCTTCGATTGGTGCACCTTGGGCTCAGGCACAATGGTGGAATGCACAGGGATGCCACTACCTTCGCCCTTGTCATCTATTGAACGCTCTGGACTGCCGCTGTAGCTACCTTCAATGTTGGAAGAATGTGCTCATGTTTTGACGGGTAAAGCCTCTAATTTCCCAGATTTCTAAGGGGGAGAAGGGGAAATGGTAGATTTCCTGGGATGCTTTCTCGCACCAGAGCCAACAGAGTTGGATGGAGTTTCCTAAAAGTGCACAGTGAGGGTGGCAGTGACCAGAGGGTGGTCCAAGGAGCAATCATAATGAAGCTGGTGTGAGGCTGAATTATCCTCAGGAGGAGGGGGGCCACTGTCCTTGTGAATGAAGATGGGAGGGCGAGAGGTCTGACCTCTGCCTCGGCCCCGACGACATCTCATCCTGTGCTTCCGTGGCATATATAAGTAGGAAGGAGATGGCGCAAGGTAAGAGGCAGAAGGGTGGCAGGATTCTAGAGGCGGCCAGGCAAGCAGAGAAAGGTCGCAGAGGATCTTGATGCTGCAACAGGCAGAAAGGACCGAAAGATGGAGGCTGTAGGAGGAATTAGCAGGCGAAATGGTGAAGGGCGCCATGAAATAATGTGAGAGCTTGCAGACCATACAATTGTAAATGTTGGAGGTAGAGGCATTAACACTGGCGTGAGGCAAGAAGCTGGAGAATTTAAGAGTGGGTGGATAGGAGCTATGTGTGGCCATGTGGTCAAGAAATATGCTGCGCTGAGTAGCCGCCATGTCCCTATTCAAATCAAACACCCGCATCGAGGGGCATAGCTTCATTTTGCACCAGTTGAGTGCATTACTGTATGAAAGAAGCATCATTGATACTGGAGAGGGGACTAGAGAAGAGTGGAAGACCATGTTCAACCCCTTTGTTAGCTAGCAGATCTGCTACCTTGTTTTCTGAGCATCTAACATGCTTGAAGGAGATGGCTCCCTGAGTCTGTAGCCATTGATCGATTTGATCAAACCTTGCTGCAAGATGCCAACTCTTGGAAAGCTTGGAAGCAGAGGCGCTCGAGAGGAGGTGAGTGACAACATTGATGATAATTTAAGAGTATCCCTCCACTTCAAGGGGGAAGAAATTATGCTCTTGAGCGAAGAAAATCCCCTGCAAAATGCCTTCCAGTTCCGTTGAGTTGTTGGAGTCCCACCCTATAGAACCAAAGAATATGACTAAGGGGATCCCTGCTGAATCTCTAAAGATTCCACCAAAACCAGCTACCCCAAGATTTCCCTTAGAGGTCCCATCAAAATGTAGCTTGATCAGACAACAAGGAGGAGGATACTAGGAGCTGGGCGAATCTGGTTGACCTGAGGGAGACCGAGTATCCTTGTGGTGGCTAGGGATTGAAAGGTTCCAATTCACCCATATAATACTCTTTGGTGGCTGATTAGGGATGTCTGAGTCTTGCCAATGTGCAGAGCCAGAGTCTCATTGAGGTTGTTACAGAGATTAGTCCAAATAATATCTGGAGGAGTGATTTGATTTTTGAAGATGTGCTTGTTCCTTTCCTTTCAGACCGACCAAAGAAGGAATCTAGGAAGGAGGTTCCAGAGAGTGTTGAGCAGCTTGCTGTTGAAGGGATAAATTTTCCATTGTCTGATTGTATTAGAGATGTATCTTTTGATTTTGCTAGTTCTTCTGCACCAAATGACTATGTTGTCCCACATGGTGTTAGCCAACATATAGGTGTCCAAAAGATGTGAAATGGTTTCAACATGCTGCAGACAATTAGGACATATGGATGGGCCTATGAAGCCCCTCTTGAGAAGGTTGTCCCATGTTAGGATCCTTCTCTTGTTGAGTAGCCAGAGAAAGGTAGATATTTTAGGCTAGATGCCTGGTCTCCATATTTGGGTCCATATCACATCCTGGGGTCCTGTGTTGCAAAAAAAAGCAAATGGTAAGCTTCCCGAGTGGAAAAGGTTCCTTGAATGGTGTGACCCCAACTAAGAATGTCTAGATATTCTGTGCATCAAATTTTCCTTTCT
Organism: Pinus albicaulis; assembly: GCA_034641835.2. Lineage (NCBI taxonomy): Eukaryota > Viridiplantae > Streptophyta > Pinopsida > Pinales > Pinaceae > Pinus > Pinus albicaulis. The sequence continues at coordinate 861,959,521 of CM076572.1, forward strand.
CTTAGTTCATTCTCAATCTCTTCAAATTGTTCCTCATGATATTCCTCCTGCCATTGAGCAGTTGGAAGCCATTGACAATATCCAGAAATATGAGGAGGTTTCCAAAAAAAATTTACCTTATTGTTCACTTGAGCATGTAGAATATCTTGCCATCTAGGTTTGTGGAAGAGGTCAACCAATTTTGGCATCTGCTTCCATGAGTCCTCCCAGAAGTGAGCAGAGGCTCCTGAACGTATTTCCCAGAAACTATGCTCTTGGATTATGGCTCTATGTTGCTTGGTCGTATTCCAAATGAGAGAACCAGAATCCTCAGGAACAAGACGAATGAGATCTTCTGGCAGCAACATATTTGGATGTCCATAGATGTGCTTAGGGAGTGTAAGGTTTGGACAACCAATTCCACCAAATGTGGGCTTCCATTACCACATTTCTGTAGTTAGGATCCCCTAGTCCCAAACCCCCAGCCAATTTTGGAGTGCACACATTAGTCCATTTTAATAGAGCCCATTTTCGGTTTAATCCAGAACTTCCCCAAAGGAAATTTTGTTACAGATTTCTGATACTTTTTAGTACCCATTTAGGAGTTGCCAGCACTAAGAAGAGATAAAGGGGCATGGATTGGAGGATTTCTTTGATCAAGACCAGGCGAATTGCAATATTGAGGGTTCTGTGAGTCCAGGATGACAAGAAGGCATCCAATTTGTGTGCTTGAGAGAAGAATCGATGAGAGGAGCACCGATGTATTTAGATGGAAGAGTGGAAATGGAGAAGCCGAAGATTCTGGCAATGTTGTGCTGAGCTATGGCAGGGGTGTTAAAGAAGAATATTTGGGACTTGGCAGCGTTGATGGTGGTTCCTAAGGCTTCAGATAAGGTATCAAGGAGTGGCTTAAAGGTGATGGCTTCTAGGACTGAGGGGTGGCCGAACAACATATTATCATCGAAAAATTGTTGACGAGTAATGGGATTATTGTCATGAATAGAGAGACTTCAAAGAGAGTGGGAAGAGGTGACATGCTAAATGAGGCGACCCAAATCTTCAACCATGAGGACGAAAAGGAAGGGCGAAAGAGGATCCCCCTGTCGAATACCTCGAGAGGGAGTGAAGGGGGTGGGGAAAGGGATTTGTTTACAAGAATGGATTAAAAAGGGGAAGATATGAGGCTCATAATCCAACGAGTCTAGGTGGGACTGAAGCCAAAATACAAGAGCATCTGATTGATGTATTCCCAGCTTAATTTTTCGAAAGCTTTAAAGAGGTCAATTTTTAGGAGCATACCTCCTTTCTTCAGATGCTTCAGAGAATGGGCGACTTCATGAGTGAGAATGATTCCATCTAGGATTTGACGGCCTTCCACATATCCAGTCTGCTATGGAGAGATGAGAAGAGGGAGAAGGGGTTTAAGCCTATTGGAGATTACCTTGGAAATAAGCTTGTAGATGACATTACACAAGGCGACCGGTCTGTAGTTTTCTGGAGTGACAGAGTGTTCTTCTTTGGGAACAAGGGCTAGCAAGGTTGCATTGAGTGAAGGAAGGATCCAATGCATACCTCTAGATTCTTCCACCAAACTCGAGACTTCTAGCTTGATGCTTTTCCAGAAGAAGTGGAAAAAATTGGAAGTGAAACCATCAGGACGAGGAGCCTTGCCATCTTTGACACTAGTACATATGGTCAAAATTTCGACACTTTTGACGTATTGTCGCAAATTTCCCCAAATTTTCTCATTTTTTTTTAATCCCACCAACAAGCATCGCTCTAGTGACATTTTTGGAGTATCTTCATAACAACGACGTTTAGGACAATCGTTGGAATACTTATGTTTCAGGGCAAACCGTCGGAATACCGACGTTTAGGAGACATACGTCGGTCTTGCGACGTTTAGGAGACATACGTCGGTCTTGCGACGTTTAGGGATATCGTCGGTCTTGTGATGTTAAGGGCGAAACCATCAGAATGCCAATGTTTGGGAGACATACGTCGGTCTTACGATGTTTAGGGATACCGTCAGTCTTGCATCATTTAGGGTGAAGTGTCGGTCTTGTGACTTTTAGGAGCCAAAACATTGGTCTTATGACGTTAAGGGAAAAACATGGAAATTTAATTTGGCGGGTTATTCAAATTTAGTTTTCCACTCCTCTTGTTTGGTGCTAATTCCACTTGTTCGCTTTATTAATAGAGAATGGGTTTTCGAGTATTTGCTGCTTCAAGGGTTTCCTGATGGAGAAAATCGCAATACAGGGTTTAGGGTGTGTTATTGCGATAAGACAAATTTTGGAATTTGAAGTTTGAACAGACCCCAAATCCTTCATTTCCTTGCTGGTTGAAGTTCTATAGTTGAGACACGATTTTTTATGAAGAGGGAGGTTGAATCCCCTCTCAATTTTTTCTAGACATGAGTTCTCTTATTGAAGGGAACATTTCGCTGCTATTTTCTGGGTCATTCTGCTGTCTACATGAGCAAGTCTAGCCACTATTTGGGTGTCGCAAAGCTGCTGTGTGTTGGGGCTGCATATTATCTTTATAAGTGTTCGATTTTGTGTCTATTTGGAGCTACATTGGGATGAGAGCCTCTGCTGGAAATTTGGACAGACTATAGACTCTTTATGGTGACCAAATCTACTAGTTATACCCATCTATCAGTTGCTGGTTAAGTGTGTCTCTATACCTGGGAGTTCTGGTTCGATTTCCTGTACCTGGGCATTATCTTGGTCTTCCAATAAAGCTGGTCTATTATTCAAAGAGGGCTGATATCTATTTATGTGCTGCCTACTATTTTCTGCCACTACTTATAAGGTTCTTACTTCTGTCTAATTGACTATATACTCAGATCATGAATGTGAGAAGGATGTTTGTGGATTATATTATTATTGTATCAACTATGTAATTATTTCTGAGTTTCTATAAGGAGTATATTTGTGATTTGAGAAGTATGTTGGTTCATTTTAGTCATTGGATTAAATTCCTAGAAGTTAAAAAATTTACAGTGAACGCCTACAACAAAGTGTAGACAACATGTTTGAATAAATTCATCACTGAAAAATCAAACCAAAACTTAGAAAGTTTTAAGAAAAACTAGCAGTGTTACAGTTTGGCATATTACATTTATGTAAAGGAGTTATAAAATTCAAACTGGCCCTACTTTATGCTGGGTCCAAGCAGACCTTCAACCAATTCCAAGGCCAAGTACAAGTCTTAAAACATTTTTACGTAAGTATCAGAAAATCCGATGCGATTTACTATGGGCACTGACAGAGCAAGCATAAATATCATTAAGCAGTCCAAAATCAATTAGTTAGCAGTAGAGACAAAATTTCTATGTAAGCACTTAAATATGTAATATTTTATATATAGTAAATTAGTTGATGTTATACATGACAAATGACATGAAAACTCTGTTATGTGAGTTATACAGTTTGACCATGGATGCATCTTAATGTATTTACATATATGAAGAGGCACTAATTTAATGATTTTATGTAGAGATGTCAAAGAGGTTTTTTAAATGGCCATCAACAATGTATCATGGCGAGGCTTCTGCAACGGTAGGGCTGCTAAGTAGTGAACCCCCTGAGATTGAGCTTTCTGATTATCAAAGATTGTCAAGTGGTGACATTGAAAATCCTTCGGACCTTCTTAAGGGTGAAAGAGTAAAAGTGGGGCCAATTTAAGATCTAGATTGCATTTTTGAACATTTATACAATTACTATTGTGAAAAGGGGTTTTGGTGTATTGTGACTCGGTGGATAGTTTTTATTTCATGTTTGGGCTTCACCATTGGTGTCTCAGGTTTGATATTATTATTTTTGGATTGGCACAGTCTCAGAAAACGTGGACTTGCAGTTGGATCAGGCAGTAAGGCTTGTGATCTTGCTAAGGAGGAATTCCATAAGAATCCTTTTAGGTCATTTACTATTTTCACTGGGGTGGTGGTTGTATATTTAGGGATATTTTCATTATACTGGATATTCTATTTTCTGAGATTTTTTGCGCAGCTGAAAGACACACTTGAGGTCCGCGATTTGTAAAAGAACATGTCCTCTCTCTCTCTCTCTCTTTGATAAATGTATTGTAGATTAGCATTTAAGTTTATGATCTACAAAAGCAGAGTAATATGCATTCAAAAGAATATAGACATTGTTGTGTGTGCCTCTTTTGCAGCCTCAAAATTACAAATCGGGAAATACAAACAATCTCCTAGCCATCTGTGTTGGAAAAGACCGTTCAATTTGAAAGCATTCAACAACTATGTGTTGTCAAATGTCTTTCAGCTCATGATGTTGTACTGCGTATCATGCACAAAGACAATTTATTAATTAGTATGTTGAACAAGGGTGTGATTGCCATGCCTATTCCTCGATGGGTTCCTGGTGTAGGTCCTGTGGTTCATAAAGCTAATGGCATTGAGAATCACCTGATGTTGACAAAGACTCTCGAATGGACCCTAAATTGGTGTATATTGAAAAATAGATTTGACAGGTTTGAACCATATCACTTTGACTCAAGATGTATTTTACATCATAAATACTCATATGCAAGTAACAGATTGTGATATGATTCGTTTATGAATTAATGTATTCTCTGGAAGGGTGCACAAGCTTCGTGATTGATTTTCAGGTTAATTTTTCCCTCAATGCAAATACTTTGATTGCATTTTAAATTCTTTCATATGCATGCATATTCATTTAAGAATGTAAAGGGAAATTTTAAAAATCTCCTAATAAATTCCAATTCTTTTAGGCTATTTTATTTCCATCTTGAAACACATACATATGTACATATACAGTGTGTGTGTGTGTTTAAAGAGGAGAGAGAGAGAGATTTATATTTAAATTTTAGTTTTTTTCTTTTCCATGAAATACATATCGGGTACTACCCCTTCTTTTGAGGATGGTACCCAAGGTAAAGCACATTCCCCAGAAGCTCATGGCATTATGAACAAAGGGCTTAATGCCATCAAAACAATATTCTCATTAAGAGCCCAACATTGCACTTGTAAGAATTGAAGATGGGTGGGGAGGATAACGATCATTCCTCCCAACCACTCGACCTAGAGACAATGGACCATCTTGGAATATGTCATAGATCATTCAAAATTAAAGACATAACTAATAGCACTTACATCTTGCATGTATTTGTAAGGTATAGGTTGATTAAGATAGAAAATGTTACTGTTGCATTTGATTTGGAATATTTGTTTCCTCCCTAGGGCTAGGACACCCCTCCTTGGTAATGCTTGAGCTAGATGATTCTGCTCATGTCACAAGTCTCTACTAATTTTTCCAACCTTTATTTTGATCATCCAAATATATTTATTGAAAATTTGTTAGCTGCCTTATTGATGCCTGTGAAGCTGCCCCCAACAAGCCAATTTGTGAAGAAGGCAATGATCCCATCTCTGTTGATCTATACCTCAAAAACTTGATGGAAAGTGTCCATCCTCACAGGATGAGCATTGGTATGTAAATTCATTGGGTTGGTCATAGTCCGATTATAGTAGATATATGGATCTCTGATTGTTGGGCTCCAAATATGTAGGGACAAATATCTATTTTTGCACTTTGAAGAGGTGTTTAAATGCCATGTGTTTTCCCTTGAGGGAAAACACATGGAAATTTCTTTGTTTAAATGCCACGTGCAAGGACAACTCTCTTTGTCTAAATGCCTCTAACAAGATTTCTTTTTTTTATGCCACAACCTTACTTAAGTTGAATGTTGTTGACTTGTATTCACATTGGCAAGTAGGGTATGCTTTTAAATAATTATTTTTTGGTATATAAATACATTTTTTATGGGTTGATGTATAATTCATTCATTTTCTACTACCATTTATTTGATATAGTTTTGTTGCATGCAAAATGTTTGAAGAAACTCTTGACTTAATTGCTACACATGTAGTAGTGTTCACTTCTTGTCATAGCATGTTAGTTACAAGCTCATATACGAAGTCTAAAGCTATTATTTGTGACCTAAAAAAAATAAGGAAAATAATATACATGCATCTACTTTAGATATGCCTTATAACTCTGAATTTGATTTTTGTTTGAGTCTGTCACCAAAGTGTTTGAAAAAATATTTGAGTGCACTCTGTCACATGGATGTCAGGCTTGATGGTATTTCTTATCACAAGGATTCTTTGTCTTTCCATATGGTTAATTTCATAGAAATTTGCTCCAATATTATTATCATGGAGATGTTCTATTTTCTGTATCAAAACTTGAATATGCTTCCAAATGACCTTGAAAGAGGGTCAGCAGCAATGGAAAGAGGGTCAGTGACATGGGAAATGGAGACAAGTTGGTTGAGTGAAGAGTGAACAAAAAAGTGCAAAAAGGATTCTAAGTCAAGGGATCTAGGGTTAGCAAAAATTTACTTTATTATTTATAAAAAATGAGAAAATCGATAAAAAAAATCCAATTGAAACAAAAAATAGTTCATTCGCAAATTTTAAGAGGGTCAACTTTCACATACAAAAATGCATTCTGAATTAGATTGGTTATATGATTGACCTGGAGAGTAAGATACCTTTATGATTATAAGTAGAAAAACTGAAACAAAAGGCACATCATAGGTATCCACTTACTCAACAACCATTTGGAGAGATAAATATTTCAAAGGAATCCTCTTCAAAGATTCTTGAATTCTTGCAACTTTCTCCTCAAAATGTGTTTCATCAGCACAACAACTTCTCATGTGAAGAATTAATTGTCAATAATTTGGTTGTAAGGTATAATTATATCTACTCATTAGAATTTCTTGTTGTCATTGGCTTCAAATTCATCCCTCCCACCTTAAAAAATGAAATCATATTGAAATAAAACATTTATGACAAAAAAAGTAAAATGATCTCAACTACCTTAAGGACGTCCCAAGGGGATTTTTATTTTTTAAAGGAATAAAAAAGTGCTTTATAAGTCAAGTTTGCAATTGATGTAGAAGCCAGAGTCCCTACGTATTCTCCTGGAGATGAATGACCCAAGCTACTCCCAGAATCCCTCTTGTTTGAGGAATTACATGCTACTAAAGACTTTATTTTCCCATATTCAAAATGAATGAGAAATTTTCCACGAACATCTCTCACCATCCTATCATAATAGATCGTTAGATCAAGCAGAAAGGCCATTATATTCTTAAAAGGTGTTCTTGGTTCTTTCATTCTCATCTTCTGACAGAAAAGACCTTCTCTAGAAGAGATATAATGAATAAATGCCTCGCATGGATTTAATCCAGAAACATAGGATGATTTAACGAGTCCACAAAATTTAGTTGAATAATCTTTCTTGTGTAGATCCAAAGGAGGAGAACCGTTGAATGGAATATGTGAAGAAATATTTTTACGAAAATCTTTAGGAAAATTTTTCCTCCCATGAAACATTTGAAGCCCTAAGAAGGCACACCGTTGAATCACTTTCTTAGCAGATCTTGCATTTCCACCGTCAACCATCAGAAAAAAGGAACTTGAATAAGAAATAGCCTTGGTAAAATTTTCCTACACTCAAAGTAGATGCTTCTCCACATGGGAAATGAAGCCATTATCATATCTTCCTCCCCTCGCATGCTTCATAAGCCTATAAATTTCAGTAAGTTCATTTCCTAATTCTTACATAAATATCTTTGTCTGAGAAACATAGTGAGCAAGAACCAAATAATCCAAACTTGAACTAAAACCATATAAGAATAACAATTCAATAAAAAAATGTTCAGCTGAATTCAAACACTTCGCTGCTACTCCTGGACCTTTTCACTTAACAATTGCATTAAATCTTTGAGTCAAAAAACTCAAAAATTATGTTTTATCACCGTTGAATAATAGTATTTCACTATTTCTTATGAGAAGACCACTCTCCTCACAGTTCAATTCCACAAGTAAATCCATCTGAATAAGTTGGCTAGATGTCCAAAATGGCCCTCCATCATGCACTTTAGTGACTGCTGGTTCAGGCAAGGTTCGATAAGTCCACATTGATATCTGATTCGGTGTGGTTTTATCCAACATAGATTTCATGGATAAAATATTGGCATACAACAATGTATCAAGTATCAACACTTAGTGCTATTCTTGCCTCTCCAAAATGGGAACTAAACATTTGTTGATCCACACTTAGAAGTTGAGAAGTCTCAGCTTGAGATCCTAAATATTGGGGATAAAAAACATGAATGGAATCGCCATCAAAATCTGCACCAAGTGGCCACCATATTAGAGGGTTAATAATCATTGTAGAGCCTAGATGTACGTATGATTATAATCCATGTAATGAATGTTTGTGGACACTTGGAGAGTGAAGAGTGAGTTTGCCTATTATAAATGCCAAAAATGTTTCTCTTTCTACATATTCAAATTATTGCAGCTTTAGCTGCAATATGATTGTTTATTCTTTGCTACTCTTGTGCATCGAATTTTCTTAAAAATAAATGTGGCATAAATTTATCTTGTCCTTGGCATGCAGGAACATCAAGATGCAGGGAATATAGTCCTAGAAGTTGAATGCAATTGTGTGACCTTCAAGATACCCAAGGATAATAGAGCCCCAAAAAAATTGAAAGCTGCTGAGGTGTGATATTTTCCATTATTGCAGTTAGTATGAGGTCTGAAAATTCACTGAATTTGTAGATAAGTGAATGTAGCATTGTTCTCAATTTTTGACCTTGACAGTTGAGGATTCTTGCAATTTTGTGAGTCCAGAGTTCTCTTTCGGTGGTAATAACAAAGATTTCCAGAAACAAAAGCAGATTAAAGTTTCGAAAGATGAAGGTCAGTTATATGTTCCAGTGATGGAGACATCGTTTATGTATCTTTGTTTATTGAGAAAGTATTGAAGCATATATTAACACGTAAGTACGATGGAAAAATTTGATCGAATGCTTCTAAAAAATGGCAGGGACCTTCACATGCAGCTAGTCCCTTCCCATCATTAGCAGATAAGTATGAGACTTTTGACAAAAAAAGTAGGGGTAAAACTTCAAAAATATCTAAGACTGCCAAGGTAACATACACTTCCGAGTAAATATGTTCAACAATGAATATGCATACAAATATTTCGGTTGTAATACTAAATTATATGCTATGTTGTGGATTCATTTGGAGAAGATATTGATCAGCTAATTAGAAACAAGTATTCATGTGATATCGTCCAAACTACATATCGATGTCTTTTTTTTGATTTATTGATAGTTGAATCTGTACTGGGAGATATTTTTGAAGTAGTTGAATTAACATTTAGTGCAAACATATTGTTTTTCTTTAGACATGACTTCTTTAAGGCTATTAAAACTAGGTTCTTTGAATGATCTATGATGCTTGCATATGATTCCTGTAGTTTGCGTAGGCTACCCATTAATTAGCCACATGGTTGCCTTAGAGGAAGCCAAGCTAGGCCATATGAGTTGTCCCTAAATCTGACAGCTAGTTAAGTGTCTTGTTTATTATAAGAATTCAGTTAGTTGTCTTGTTTATTAGAAGAATTCCATTAGTTAACTGTGTTTCCAAGGTGACACTTGTTTAGATTATGTAGAAGTCTAACATGAACAATATCCTTGGTTGTCTTGTATATTAGAAGAATTTAGTGATATTTAGCAGTAGGATGCATTTAACAACAATCTTCTCATTGCGTCTTTGCTTATTGAGTAAAAGTTGAAGCATATATTGACAGACAGAAGTATGATGGGAAAATTTGACTTAATTGTTCTAAACAACAACAGGAGTCTGCAGGTTTTCCTAGTTCCATTCCATCAATGGCTGGTTATGTGGCTTTTGACAAAGAAAGCAGGGGTGAAACTTCAAAGAAAACAAATACTGGCAAGGTGATTACAGTTAACTTAATTCAATTGTATGCTATTGCATCGATTCATTTGGAAAAGATATCAGTTAGCTAATTTCAAACTCCAAATATTTATATAGTCATCATAGAGTACATATTGTCGTCTAATTTTTTGTTAATTCATAGTTGAATTGTTAGTATGCTTTAATAGAGGATGTTTTCAAATTTACTTGAAATAGCATTGAGTGTAAACTTGCCGTTTTTTATTTGGACATCACTTCTATAATGCTTGCTAAAATCACACAGTGATAAGTGGTTTTTTCATGCAATGTCTATTGTTTTCTTGGGTTACCCATGAATTATTTTATAGCCCTCGCTACCCTAGAGGAAGCCAAGATGAACCTTTTGAGTATGTCTTTAAATGGTTCTCTGATCTATTTGAGTTTTATCTACACCTAGTTAAAGGTGTCTCCAACATGACTCTTGTTTGGATTATGTAGATTTATTACATGAACAGTCATTAAGTTGCTCATTAGAAGTGTATAGAGATACTTAGCAGTAGATATATTTAAGAGTTTTCTTTTGAGCGTCTCATTATTTGTTCATTAAATATTGAAGCATATAATGAATGCAAAAGTATAATTGGAAAATTTGACTTAATTGTTCTCAACAATAGCAGGAACCTGCAACTTTTGAGAAACAAAGCAGGGGTGAAAATAAAGTGAATACAAATGCTGCCAAGGTGACAATGACTACAAAGAAGGACAAGGTGATTTTCATTTCCAAGTAAATCTAGTCAACATTGGGTTGGATATACATTACATTCAAATTCCTTCAATTTTATTTGGGGATTCATATGGAGATGATATGGGTCAGCTAATTACAAACTATATATTCATCCCAAAGTACACACCATTTTCTATGTTTTGATTCATTGGTAGTTGAATTAGTACTGGTATTTAATAGAAGACATTATGAGATTTACCTGAAGTAAACTTCAGTGAAAATTTGTCAAATTTTTCCAGATATCAATTCTTTTAGGCTATTAAAAGTTGAAACTAAGGGTCATCCAGTGAGATGTGAGAAATAAAAACATGGCATACGATGCTTATGGTTTCCCTAGGCTACCCATTAATTGCTATATATGCATGGATTTTTTAATATGAAGTGAAGCCTGGCATTCTAAGTATGAATTAAAAATGTAAATGAACTTACAAATCTCCAAGCATTCTTCTAAGCTATCACAAAAAGGTAGTGTGGGATCATCCTAATCTATCACTAAAAGGTAGTTTGGGATCATCATGATGAACTTGCAAATCTGCAAGCATTCTTCTATGCTAATCTACTTCACATGTCCCTTTGACTATTTTTTTGTATTTTTATTCTGTAGAGAAAGGTGAAACTATATGTTGTTTTTGTTGGTCCAAAGAATTGCCCCTATGCTAAGAATGAAGACATGGCTTGTTGTAGACTTCCTGTCATCCTTGGATCCTGCTCAATCTAATTTTGAATGGCCACATAAATGAGTTTCTTTGCTTTTCCCAAATAGAAGGCCAAAATCCAATGTTCCCTTTACATTTTGGAACACCCTATTTGTGGCTATTCAGTGTTATGTTTTTTAGTTTGCAGGAATATATAGATCGACTGTTCATTGTTATGTTTTTTAGTCTGCAGGGATATACAACTAATTATATAGTCTGGTGGAAGTAAGATAGAGAAATTTCCCACTAGTTGCTTGTAGACTAACTCATTAAATTCCTTTGAATCAATCTTGGTTGAAAGTTTTTGTGTGTTAGACTTACATGTAGGTGAAATTTTACAATCTTCCATCATGAAGATGCCTAACAAACCTTGGGCAAGTTTTGTTTGTAAAACAAACATATGATTGTTTGTCAAATTATACACCTAAGCAGCAATGTAGGATACTTAAATTTGTCATGTTTAAAGCTAAAAATAACTTGAATTTAACAAGTGGAATACGAAATTTGTCTGCAACATTTTTTTTTACATGTATGTCCATTGTCGTCGGTATTTCTACGTTTCATTACCGTCGGTCTTCCGACGTTTCATCACCGTTGGTCTTCCGACGTTTCACTACACTTCACCCCGTCGGTATTCTGACATTTGACTACGCTTCACTACCGTCGGAATTCTGATGTTTTAGTACCATTGGTATTGTGATAGATTTTTCCCATTTTATAATGTCAAAAGAGAGACACTCTGGTTTGTGGGAAGAGAGACACACGCTTGGTAACGTCGGAATAGCAACGTATAGTTGGTAACGTCGGAAGACCAATGACCATTTGGAAACGTCGAAAAAAGTGTCGCTCTTCTGATAGTTAACTCAAGTGTCAGAATGCAACATTAGGAGAATCCACGTTTTGCCCTGCCTGAAAGTGTCGCTCTAGGGATGCCTATGTGTCGCAAGAGCGACATTTTGGCTGTCAGAAATTGGGCCAAATGTGCTAGTGTGAGCTGAGCCATGGATTTTTCAACTTCTTGTAGGGAAATCGGTTTGAGTAGCATTTGATTGTGCTCCTCAGTGACAAGCTTGGGGATGTGCTGCGTGATCTTGCCGATTGCTGGTAGTCTATCGCCTGGAGGTTCCTGGAGGATGTTCTTAAAGTGGCCGAGTAGTTATTTTTCTATGTCCTCATGGTCTTCTAGCTGATCCCCTTGAATATTGTTAAGGATGGAGATATAGTTATGCATATGCCTCTGAATAGTGGATCGATGAAAGAATTTGGTATTCTTCTCCCCTTCTTTGAGCCGTTGTATTCTTGACTTTTTCTTCCATAGTATTTCCTCTTGCAGTATTCGCTCATCCAATTTGGTAAGGAGGTTCTTTTCCTGGAGAGCCAGAGTTTCTGATCTTCCCTCTTGAATGATACACAGCTATAGATCGAAAATTTACTGCTCTAAATCCTTTTGATGTTGAAAGATGTTTCCAAAGGTGGAATGGTTCCATTTCTTGAGAGAGTATTTGAGATTATTTAGTTTTTTTTTGGAATTGATACATTTTGGAACTGGAAGGGGGAGTGAAGCCATTCTACCAAGTGGTAACCAAGTCTCTGAAATCCGAATGACATAGCTAGAATTGCTGAAAACTGAATGACGGAGTGTTTGTGACTTCGGGACGCGACCACTGCAAAAGGATTGGCTAATAATCAGAACCAACAGAAGGAAGAATGGAGGAGTAGATGTCACCTCCCAGATGGATCGCATTGTTTGATATGAGGAAATGGTCCAATCTCTAGGCTATCTGCTGAGAGTAAGTTCTTCTGTTGTTCCAAGTATGCATACCATCAGAGAAGGGAAGATCAATTAGCTAGTTTCTTTGAATAAAATCTTTGAAACTAAGGCTATGGATCTCTAGTCTGGGTCGACCTCCTTTTTTTTCCTCAAGCTTAGTGATCATATTGAAATCACCTCAAATGATGCATAGAGAATGGTGCCTGGTGGAGTTTAGGATTTCAATGGAATTAAGAATGGCTATTTTCTATTGAAAGGCTTCGGGGAAGTAGACATTGGTTAGGTGACCATGGATGTTGGTACCAATCAAGTGAAAAGAATCCTGAATGAAATTGTGAGTTGCGTGAATGTCAGAAAGGGAGATGAGAAGGGGATCACAGGCAATGGCCAAACCACCCGAGGTGCCCAAAGCGTCAGCCGCCGTGGTATTGCAACCATGCCATAACTTGGTGATGATAGTATCTAGGGTAGTACTGGTACATTTGGTTTCTTGCATGAAGAAAACAGTTGGTATGTCTTGCTTAATTTTTTTCTTGATCATTTGGTTCTTGGCGGGGCTGTTGAGCCCTCGAATATTCCATGATGTGAGCTTCATTGAGAACTGTGGGAGACCGGCCATAAGAACTTGGTTAGCTTGGGGTATCGCTCTGATTCAACTAATAATTCTCCCACAATGTTTGTTCTCTATAGATCTGTTCATCAACCTCTTTTCTTTGACTCCTTTATGAGATTTTTTCCATCCCAAGGGCTTCCAACTTGAATGCCCAGTGAGTTGCACTACTGAGCCTGAAAGAGAACGACTTCTAGGCTTTCGATCTGCCTGGGGGGTATCTTATCATATTATTTGTTTTTGCAAGCCATATCCATTGCTAAAATGTCCAGATCACCTAGGTCGATACTTTTCAGTTCTTCTTCCATGTGGGTGGGTTGATTCATTTCTGCCTTAGCCCCTTCCTCCTATGTTTCTTGTGGTATCTTGCCATCAATTTCTATTAGGGTGGAGTTCCAAATGACGATGGCTTTGTCTTTGATTGGCTGGATTTACTGAGGGGTTTGCTTTTGATTAGTAGAATGAGGGAGAGGGGGTATGGGGATAAGCGAAGGAATCACAGAGGGATTAGGAGAGGAAAATTTGGAGGTTTCAGAGGTGTGACGAGAGGATTCCCCTTCCAGGATAGGATGATTTGCAAGAATTTCGAATCTGTTGCTAGTAGGGGGAGGGGAGACTTTGGGGGTGACATTGGGTTTCTTAGTGTTCTTTTTGTGGTTGGGAACTTTGGTGAAGCCATCAACATTAGTAGTTTCTGAGCCAGGGGAGGTTTGGGAGGTTGATTTAAAGGACAACCTCTGAAGATATGGCCATGCTCATGGCATTTTTGACATTGAAAAGGCACATGTTCGTAATCTATGGTTTGAACCCTTTCAAAATCATCATGAAAGAGACTTATCAAATTCATCAGGGATTTAGCCAGGTGCATGTAGACGTAAATCCTGGCATAGGATGTATAGCGTCTGAGTTTGGTTTCTTCGGAAATCTTAATGAACTCTCTCAATCCGTTTGCAATATCTTTTAATGATTCTTCATCCCAATATTCCAATGGCAACGAATGCATCTGGATCCAGACTGGTGCCCAGTTAAAATCCTCCTTGCCTAGGTTGAACCTTTCAACCCAGTCTCTCAGATAGAGGCCTGCATAGTTGAAGAAATATGGACCACCATCCATGATGCGATTTCTATCCTCGATGTAGTTGAAGATGGCGTTGAAGAAGCCCTTTGGTCCAAGCTGCATGGTAACATGCCCCTTTGGTTTTCATTTGGAGGTTATCCATCCTTGGAGAGCTTTCTTAGTAGGCTAGAAGCCTATTAATTTACCAATGAGTGCATAGTCCTTCATATATTGAATTTTTTCATTGATGCGGTGGCCAGGTAAGTTGATTTTTGGACAATTGGCCGCAATTGGTATGCACATGGAGGAGGAGGATTTCTTCTGCTCCGTATTGACATTCTGGGCCTCTTGTTTGTCGTTTTCTTCTGCGTTCAGATCTGCCTGCAGGCCTGCAGGGTCAGAGGGCGGGATATGATCATTCAGACTCACATTTTTTGTGTCATTTGGAGAGCTTTCAATAGGTGGTGGTGGGGGGGGGGGGGGGAGCGCCTTCCCCCCAGCTGGGGATGCCATTAGCAGGTTGTAGTATCCGACGGAGTCGAGGAGCCAAGAGAGACGTTTAGTGCCACCATGAGGGAGGGGAGGAGTTTTGACGGCTTCGTTGCAGGGTTGTAGAAACCCTAAGAGTCCACAGGGGAGGCGTCGGCTCTAGGGCAACGATCCTGTCATTCATACACCCCACAAGAAGGAATCATGTTTTCTAAAATCACCATTTTTGTATATTATGTGCACTGCAATTTTTCATTAAATGTATTTATCACTTAAAATTTTAATGTGAAAGCATTTGGATTTTTGAAGTGTTGGATTAACAACATAATCTTTTTTTTTTCAATAATTTTAGAGTATTAACAAGGTATTGATGGCTAGAAATGAGATCATAAACATTTGATATATCATACATTCATAGCTTCAAGTGGAGTATTTTCCATTTGTTGTGGTGGTTTCAACTGAATTTGAAGTGGGTCTAGTTACCCCTATTGAAAATTCTGCAAGAAATGGAGCCTTAAGGGTATAGAAACTAAAATAGAAATACAGAAAGTGAGATAATTATTCCAATTAAAGACATTAAAGTGAAATGAATAAATTCTAAGTAAGCTACATTGTCTAATATATAATCCAGGTAAAATTCTATATCTAAAAACAAAAGATGACTCAATAACTATAAATATAGATCTTTTCAATAAATCATTTAATCAAAAGTCGTTGTAGATGGTAATAAATTGAATTAAATAGTTAGTTGAATTCTTATATGAACAAAATTCACATACAATCTCATGTTATTATGGGTACAATTGATAGATACAATAAGATAATAATGAATTATTAAATCTTGTAATTATAGGCATGAATAATATTAACCAATATCAATCACAAATTTAAGCAAGGAAAAACCAATAATAATTCCAACTTTGTCATGCTTCATTAGGACATAGAATCAAAAGTGGTTTGGCTTAACTAGAACATAAGTGAAATTAGGTCTTTTCTTCCAAAATTCAAAACCTTTTTACGTGCCAAGAGATTTTCTTAAATAGATTGCAATCAAAAGAGAAGAGTTAATTCATGTCCTGTATAACATAATTTGGGTAAAATTCTATATGTGCAATCACCTTTTTAGCACATGAATTATCAAATATTCTAAAGCTTAAATGATACCAATAAAAAATTTAAGAACCTAAAAACCAATAATAATTCTAATTATGTCTTGCTTCATTGGGAGATAGAATCAAAAGTAGTTCAACTTATATTAGAAAAGAAACTAATACATAAGTGCAACTAGGCATTTTGTTCCAAAATTTAGAACCCTGATACCTATCAAGAGAGTTTCTTAAATAGATTGCAATCAAAAGAGGAGAGTTATTTCATGCCGTATATAACATAATCTGGATAAAAATTCTATTTTTTAAATCACAAGATGACTCAATAAATCTCTTACATAAACCATTTAATCAAAATACAATGTATATGGTAATCTGATTGTATTAAATAGTTAATTGAATTCCTACATGAACATAATTCACATATAATATTGTGTTGTTATGCTTATAACTGATAGATATAATAACACAATAGTAAATTATTAAATCTTTCAATTATAATAATCAATAATATTAAATGATACTAATCAATAGTTTAAGGAAGAAAAAACTAATAATAATACCAAAATTTTAAGCAAGACAAAATGAATAATAACACCAAAAATTTAAGCGAGAAAAAACTAGTAATAATACCAATTGTGTCATGTTTCGTTGACACACAGAATCAAAATTCATTCAGGTTATAATAGAAAAGAAACTATTACAAAAGTGAAATTGAGCCTTTTTCTTCCAAATTTTAGAACCATTTTTTACCTGTCATGAGAGTTGCTTAAATAGATTGCAATCAAAAGAGGAAAGTTATTTCTTGTCCTAGATTTTCTCAAGAAAACTAAGAAAAAGTCAATCTGGAATGAGATTTCAATTTCTTAGAGAAGTTGTTGATGAAGAATCATTTGAGAATTTCCAATGTTGGTAAACCTATAGAAGATTCACTAGTTTGAGAGTGGATTGAGGTCGAATATTAACTTGACAACTAAACACTCAAGCTTCCAAAACTAGTAGCAGTTGAGTAATGTTTTCATTAACGGCCTTTATGACTTGATGCCAGTTGTAAGGTTTAATTAAAAATTCCCAAATTTATTCAAAAATTATTTCCAACAGATTTTGAATCCTCGTGGTAAACTATATATTGTTAGTTTGAGAAGCTAATTTTAGTTCGCTTTCTTCAAGAAGTTCCTCCTATATATACATTGTTAGCAATTGTGTATCTTTAACTAACTCGGAAATAGACTGAATAAGAGAATTGCAAAGGAATTCAGAATCCTGTACTAATTTCTTAACAAAGCATATTTGATTTTTTCAAGTGTGAATAATAGAAGAATTTTTTTCTTACTAATTGTAGACAACTTAGGAGAATATCTCTTAGGATATGGCTACCATTTCAAAATCTCATTAATCTTTCGCTTTTTTTCATCATAATGACTATCCATATCAATGAAATCATTTATGAAAACATCAACTTGTTTCTCTATAGCTTCCACTTTGTCCAAATTATCAGAAAATAGTTGTTGTGTATGTTATAGCTACTGATTGATGTTTCGGGCTTCACGCTAAAATTTTGCAAGATCAATTACATTGACCTCAGAAAAATTATTTATTTTTGCATCAAATCATTCATCTGAATGTCTTTTTGTTTGATTTCAATCTCTAGCTGGCTCTTAATCTAACTGATTTTAGCTTTAGGTTGTTCACAATATTGTTGCAGCTGATGGATTTTATCATCTTTTTGTTTCATTGATTGTCTAACCATTGTTGCCTTTTGTATGTTAGAATTAACATAAGCTCTTGCATATCGAGCCAACTCTTCAAATTCTTCATCAAGTGCTATGGATGATCCTTCCCAAACTACATCTAAGGATGTTTCTAAAGCATTAGTTGTGGACAAGACCTGTCTTTCAGCTATATTTCTGTTTTTTATTCTTCTCTTCACAACAAATGTTTGTTTGGGGCTATAGAAGACTTCATTTAGAGTCATTTCTTGTATCTTGAATTAAGACACAAGAAAAAGTTATGTAATCTACTTAGAAGTAAGAAATACACCGATAGGTGTCGTAGCAACCAAATTTGGATTGAAGAGAGTAGTGTCTGAAGTGTTCATTATAGATAATTCCATTTGTTACATCTTAGTATCCTTGCCAGGAAACTTTGTATCATCTTGTTCATTCCCGTCTATTTGATAGGTTCTAAAGTTAAGTTTTCAAATACATGGAAATTCTTAATCATTTCAGTACCCATACACTTCTGAGAAATTATGTCTTTAACAAGATCTTTCTTAGGGAGATCAACAACAACATCTTTTCTTTTTTATATAAGTGATTTATTTTGTAAAGGAACTATTTTTTGTGTTTTTTTAATGATGGATTTCCTTCTGTTGGCATGTTTTTAGGATAAGTTTCTTGTACTGCTAGTTTTTAAGGGGAGATGCCTTGAGCTGAAGGGCTAGAGGATTTTTCCATAATTGGTTCTCTCGTTGTTTTTTGTAGACTTGGTGGCAATGCATACCTTTTTTTATATCTCAAAACTATAAAACCTAAATAAAAATATGGAGATAGCTCCTTGGCCCTTCTCAACACTTCTTGATAACTAGGAGATCCTTTAAATATATCATCATACAGGGAATGTTGATGCAAATATTTCGTAATACCAACATTAGTAGTAATGTTTTAAATCACTTTCAGTGAATTATGAAGTTTCAGAGGAATGGTGGAAAAATTCAAAGCATTAAAAGGAATAAGTTCCTTTGTTGAAAATTCGTAAGAGAATAAATGAAAATATGAACTAGGAATTCAGGCCATACTCTTTATTAAGGAATTTTTAATTCAAATAAACCCAATTCCGATTTTTTGATAAGCCACTTCTCTGCACATAATCATTTCTAGTATATAAAGGGGCAGAATGTGAGGCGGGTTGAGACAACGAATTACCCTTATTGCACCGTGAGGCGCATCTACAGCCCAATTTAACCCCGATGTCAGGTATGTCACGTCCTCATACAAAATGTCGGTTTAAGTTTTAAATTAAAATAAAAAATAAAAAATAAAAATTAAGTGTCGGCTTAACAAATAAATTTTAACAATCATATAAATAAACAATTTTTTTTTTAAAACAACTCAGCTCTGCAATTATTTGATCGACAGAGAGGTGATTCGCATTTGGTTCACGGCTCTAATTCCAAGCTTCAAGCATTTATGTGGCATGGTTCGAACTGGAGGCTCTTGAGCTGGAGTTCTCTTAGGTAATGTATAAAAAATGAAATTAAATTCTTAAGAGGCATAGATTTAGGGTGGAATTTGTTAAAAGACAAAGAAATCAAGTGAAAACAGTTCCATGAATGACTCGACTCTAGGTTCAATTCCCATGTTTCCAACCACACAAAATCTACCATTTTATTATCTTTCATTATAAAAAATTAGTGTTAATGGTCAATCATTGAATATCCCTGCTGATACTTTTGATCTTCAACCTAATGGCACTGGAGGGTTAATCATAGATTCTGGAACCCTTTTCACTCATCTGCCACAGGTTGCTTATGATTCCCTCACGGAATCGTTGTCATCGCTGATTACTTACCCACACAGTGCTTCCCCTCTCACCGGGCTGGACTTCTGCTTTATCCCATATGGCCTTCAGAATTCAACTTTTCCTACTGTGACATTCAATTTCAAAGGAGCATATTACGATTTGCACATATTCCTTACTCCGGATCCCTGTTAACGATATCAGCGGTAACATAGTCTTCTGCCTTGCAATGTTACCCACTCTGAAAGATGGTGATGTTTTAGTATTTGGTATCATACCACAACAGAATCATCGAATTATTTATGACAACGAAAACAACCTTCTCTCCTTTTCACGTGAATCTTGTGATGTCCGGCAGTGAAAAATAACTTGCTCTGGTATCGGTTCATTATATTTATCTCTTAAAAGTCAAGAATTTAAAATAGTGGCTATTTACATCATCTATTTTTAATCTGTCATTTAGGTATTGAGAGATATTTATAACAAGTTAAATGCGTGTACGTACTGGCTATCTCAAACAAAAATTCCCATAAAAAATCGGTAATTTAGGGAGTGACAGAGATTTATAACGAAAACAACCTTCTCTCCTTTTCACGTGAATCCTGTGATGTCCGGCAGTGAAATTAAGTGGATTACATGTTTTGTAATATTTTGGAGATGGAAGACTAGCTTCGAAATTAAGCTTGGAGTTGAATAATAATGAAATATATGTAGGGAAGCTTTTAATCACCTCGATATTTACATATCGTAGTGTTTGAATGGTTTAAATTTTATAAATATTAATATAAATATTTATTACTCATACTAATATAAATATGTTTGGTGATCATAAAAATGAAATAATTAATATATTAAATAACAAATATATTAATATATAAATATTTATATTAATATTTAATGTCCAAATTTCATCAAACACAATTTACAATATTGCATGTGTACAACAATTGCCTTATAGACATAGAAAGAGTATTAAATATTTTGTAGTTAGATATTTGATATTTTGTAGCTAGGTATTATATATATATATATATATATATATATATATATATATATGGTTAATTGATGTGTTTGGTTTTTTTGTACAGGAATATAATATCATGGGTACTAGTAATGGGGAAACTAATAATAACAATATTGAAGAAATGAGAAATGTAAAGAGAGAAAGAGTTAAAAGACAAGGATCAACTATTATGAAACAAGTAATTGAAATCAAAAGAGAGTAGAAGAGGGTAGAAAAAAATGAGCAGCGAAGATTGCAAAGACAAAAAATGACTGATGATCAAAGGGAAGAACAATGAAAGAAGGAACATGAAAGAAAATGGCGGCAACGAGAAAGGAAAAATGAGGATGAAAGGGAAGTAGAATGAATAAATAATTCTCAAAGAAAAATAATGAAATTTGAAGAAATGGATGAGGACGAAAAAGAAGGACATAAAAGAAAACAAAGACAACAATATGTAAGATCACATAGAAAAAGACAAATCAAAGGTCATAGTGATCTAGGGCCAACAATTGAGGCTCATTCTCCTATAGGTATGAATCTACAAAATCATCAACCAATGGAGCAATGTGATGATGAATGTGAAATGATTTCCAATGTACCAGTGGAAGATGAAGTTATTGCACATAACAGATTTTGTGAAAGAATTGATAAATTAGGTCATCCTCAAATGTGCCATGTGTGTGAGGAGTTGTATCTTAGCATTCAAGTGGTGACTACAAAGACAGGTCCAATGTGTACAATATGTAAACAAGAGGGTAATAAACATAGATTTTCATCACAAAATCATATGAATCCGGGGTTGCAGCCTTTGATCCCTGGAAGTCTTATGCAAGTTGAGGAAATGTTGATAGCAAGAGCGAGTCCAATTTTGCAGGTAATGCATTCAATAGGTGGCCAATACAAATATAGAGGACACACAATCAGTTTTTTTCAAGATGTTAAAGATGTTGCCAATAAATTGCCTCAACATATTAAAGACTTGGATTTAATGATGGTGGTGCGAAAAAAAGGTCAGCAAGGATCAAGCTATGATTTCACTGTCAGAAGGCAAAAGATACTAGATGCATTACTTTATAAGATTCAAAATGATCCATATTATAAAGGTGTAGAAATTGATATGCATGCTGTGGATGAGTTACCGGAAAAAACAACAAATGTGTCACATATGATTAATTCTGTTATACTACCAGATATGGACAATGACATAGACATTACGTTGTTAGAAGGTGCTCCAGGTCATGAAGATGCTTTAGACGATTATGATACAACTTATTTTGCTGTAAGGCCTCCAAATGCACCTAGGAAAATTTAACTTATTCGTGCATGGGTAGATAATCCTAATAGAGAAGAAAACCAACTAGATGGTGAAACTACAAATGTCATTAATTGGCCTAGAATTGGTTCATCTCCAATAAATGAGTACAATACTGAAGGGTTATTTGATATGGCATTTCCAACATTATTCCCTAGAGGAGAAGCCAATTGGTTACAACCACGAATAAGAAACGTGCATCTTCATGAGTATGCAAAACATCTCCTCAGATTTCGTGATAATAGGTTTGGGAGACATCCTCGATTTAGATACTTTTTACTCAATATCATCATGAGACATCGTGCTCAAGCATCTTCTGCAGTATTTGTTAAAAAAAATGACAGAAATACCTACAAAAGTTGATGAGTTACGAGAGCATTTACAAAATCTTCCTAATTATAAAATTGCAGATAGATTGATGAGATTTGGACATGTTCTAAGAGGTACACGTGCATATTGGAGCAAATGTCGTGGCAAATTATGTGACTTAGTACAACAAATTGGATCTCCTACAATATTCTTCACACTAAGTGTAGCAGATATGCAATGGCTTGATTTGCATATATTGATGCCAGGTACCTCTCTTATAGATCCAAAGGAAGCAAGAAAATGGAGACGCCAGAATGTCATTGATAATCCTCACATTGTAGCAAGTTATGTGCATTTAAGACATACATTGTTTCGAGATGAGATTTTTTCAAAATTTCATCATGCTACAGATTTTTGGTGTCGTTATGAATGGCAACATCGCGGATCTCCACATGTGCATGGGTTTATTTGGCTAAAATATGCTCCCAATATGGAAAAATTGAATTGGAATGACCCGAACCAAGTTAGATTTGCAAAAGAATACTTTGATAGATCTGTCCATGCATTCAATCCACGTAATGAATATCAAATAAAGATCCCTATTCAACGGAACGATGATGATCATCCTTGCTTAAAGAACGCTGAACAAATATTTCAATTTTATCCTATGATGGACTATGAACAACTTCTCAATTGTGTTGAGCGCCACATCACCTGCAATGAGAAGTCATGCCTTAGAAAGAAGGGTGGAAAATTGGTGTGTAGATATAAGGCACCATGGGAGCTATGCAAAATGTCAAGAATTTATGTTGATGAGGGTGGAGAAAAAATATGTGAACCTAGACAAAATGATGATCGATTAAATACACATAATCGTGAAACATTGATGATGTGGCGTGCAAATATGGATTGGAAACCTATTCTTTCTAGGCATGTTGTGATTAACTACATAGAAAAATATGAATCAAAAGCAGAAAAAGGGTCAGAAAGCTTCCATGATATGTTGATGTGTATTTCTTCTATTCAAAATCCAAATGAACTAGCAGCGCGTGCATATAGAACATTGTTGTGTGAGACTATCGTTGACAGGGATATAGGAGCACAAGAAACATGTCATATGCTTTTGAAGGTTCCTCTTAATGAATGTAGTCATACATTCATTGTTTTTAATGTTGGGATAAATGTTTTCAAACAAGTAAAATTTGATGAAAATAATGACCATAATGATAATTCTCTTATTTATGCATATAGGAAGAGACCCGTGAGTATGGAGCACCTTTCGTTGATAGGATCTTCTAGATCTTGGTCATATGACAAATGTTGCCGTGATGAGAAATGGTTACCATGAGATAATGCAGCCATTTTACGAGTATTTCCTAAGTTTCATTCAGTTCCCCCTCACGAAAATAATAGTTTTGTTGAGTTTTGTTGGTCTGAATTAGTATTGTACAAGCCGTTTCGTGATTTTCATACAGATATTGGTTCTAGAGATGTGACATCATACAAAATTGGGAAATTTTTTCCTATAATCCTTGGCATATTGATCGTAATCCAATACCTTCAAAGGATCCAGCTCAATGTCTAGATGAGGATGAATATGTTTTACATGTACAAAATGATTCTAATCAACATGAGTGGGAGATTATTTCAAGTTTGTATAAGAATAAGTTTATACATGTGAGGGAATTTGGCATGATTGGATTTAGGGATCGTGATTTTATGACAAATTGGAGCTCTAGCTTTGTTGATGAAGAGACATCAAGATGTGCAGTGAACTTCATATCTGATAAAAAAAAGTGAATGCAATTGCTACTACTAAATCATCAAAAAAATATTCATTTGAAAGTTTAGGAGAAAAGCAAAAAATAGCATTTAATGTAGTTCTTGATCATTACAAAGGAGATGACAAGGAAGAACAGTTGCTTATGATTATTGAAGGGAAAGAAGGTACTGGAAAGTCCTACTTGATTGGTGCAATAAAACAAAGACTTGAAACTGAATCTCTTCCTCATAAGAGCCCATTGCTTCTTTTGGCCCCTACCGGTGTTGCAGCGTTCAACATATCTGCATCAACAATACACTCTGCTCTTTATATACCAGTAAGGAACTTCATTGATTTACAAGGGTCACATTTGCTTACCTTACAAGAGGAGATGAAACATGTTAAGTACATTCTTATTGATGAGATGATTTTTATAGGGAGAAATTTGTTGACACATATTGATTCTCGACTTCACCAAGCTTTTCCTCATAATAAAGAAGTCCCGTTTGGAGGTATATCAATTATATTGGTTAGTGATTTGGGAAAAATACCTCCTGTTATGGATAGACTTGCATATGCATGTGAAGGTCATGCAAAAGAATTATGGAATTTATTCACAACTATTGTAACTCTTGATACAGTATACAGGCAAGATGGACAGAGCAATGATCAAATATTCTTTCGTCATTTATTAATGAACATCAGAAATGCGATTCCAACAATAGAAGATTGGAAAGTACTAATGACACGTACAGATTCCAATTTGGAGGCTTCAACAAAAGAGTCATTTAATAAGGCTACACATTTGTTCGCAACAAATGATGATGTGCACAATCACAATAAGCATTGCTTGGTATCCCTAAATCACCCTGTTGCACGCAGTGTTGCTACAAGATCAAATAACAACAAAAACATGGAAGCAGATGAGGAAAATTTGGATAATGATATCCTTCTTGCTATTGGAGCTAGGGTTATGCTAACTTTAAATTTATGGACTAATGCAGGACTTGTCAATGGTGCTCTTGGAGTAGTTGAAGATATTGTGTATAATCTTGGAACATCACCTCCTAATCCTCCTACATATGTTTTAGTAACATTTGATAACTATGTCGGAGTTGCGTGGGATGAATTATTCCCTCATATTGTTCCTATTATACCTATTGAAAGAGGAAATAATAGACAAATTCCATTGCGACTTGCTTGGGGATTAACAATTCATAAGTCCCAGGGATTGACACTAGAAAAGGAAACTATTGATATTGGAAGGACATAGTGATAAGGTCTCACTTTTACTGCAATATCTCGAGTTAAATCTTTGGATGGTCTTCGATTTCAACCACCATTTCCATATGATCGATATGAAAAGATAGCAAAATGTGTTGGTGTTTCTAAGAGAAAATAAGAAGAAGTCAGGTTAAGGTTAAATACTAAATAAATTATGTATTTTTCATGTATTTTTCAATATATTCTTCATATCACATTTGAATGATATGATAAGTGTATTTGTTATTTAATATATTAATTATTTCATTTTTATGATCACCAAACATATTTGTATTAATAACATTTGTTAGAATTTGTATTTCTAATCTTCAAAATTTCAAAGTATGATGTACATCTCAAAAATATACAAAAATTTTAATAATTTGAAAAATGTGGCATTGATGCCTCCAACTGGAACCAGCCTAGATCCATCTTACTCTGGATCTATCATGCGCCGAGAGGGAACAAATCTCTCGAGGTGCAAACATTTCCTCAAGTTTTGCACTCAAAAAATAGGTTTGCACCTCGAGAGATTTGATCCCTCTCGGCGCATGATAGATCCAGAGTAAGATGGATCTAGGCTGGTATAAGAGAAATTTTCCTCCATATACTAATTACCAATTCTTTCCAAACAATCCATAATGGCTTGTGAAATCTAGGTGGATTCTTGTTAGACCAAGACTGATAGAAAGGAATGATGACGTTAAAGCATATTTGGTAGAAACGCTCTCAATAATTTTGCTCCCATAATTAACTGTGGTAAATGTGAATAGGAAGAAACTCTGTAGGTGTCCATTTCTAGCCCATTGCTAGAATGAAAGTAGTAATACAATATGACATCCATTATATATAAAGGGGGATTATGTATAATTCTACAGGTGTTTATTTCTAGCCCATTGCATTGCTAGAATGAAAGTAGTAATACATATGACATCTATTATATATGTAAACATATATAACGGGGGATTATGTATAGAGGTTTGGTCTTTTCAAAAATTTAGGAGATGTTGAGTAATGTTATTTGATAAATTTTAACCCAATTGAAAATTGTGATTTCTCCAGTTCTCTCGATGAGGGGGACCCAATCTAGGGGAATGCAAGGAATTCTTTAAGACATATAGTCTACAAATCATGGGAGAAACATATTTGAAAGGGGATTTCAAAGAGAAAATGGCATACTAGAAACTAGACTCTTCCTTATATTTACTAAGGTATCTTCTCCATTATTTTATCAAACTAGACCCAAAAAAAAAAAAAAAACCTTTCGACATCTATGCATTTTAGGCTTTAACAAAAATAGGGTCATATTTAATTTGGGTATTTGATATTTTATACATACCATGAATATTTGATGTATGGAAAGAACCAACTACCATGCCATGATGACCGATAATTTTACGTTTGGTGGTGTCAATGTGTTCCACATCCCATCATATAATATATGTATAAGGCATGATTCTTACTCTAACACAAGATTTATGTAATTCAGAGGTGGCTACATCCGCTAGTGTGGGATCTTGTCTATTTTTACCCCCCTTGTTCTTCATTCAGAATAATGGTGATTTTTTGTTATTCTTCTACATTCGCCAATTATTCCTCCACAATACTGTAAATTCCCTTCCAGGTTGAATCACTTTCTTCCTTGGATATGATTGTATCAAAAAGCAATATATCATTTGGGTTTTTATCCTCAACATATTCCATATTTTTTATTGACGGATTTCTTCAAGGTATTCCCATATTAGATGACTTGACAGGGGTTGTCAAGTTAATTTTCCTGATGGAATTGTCAGGAATCACAGAATTGGCTTATTTCACATACAAATAAGTAGTAAGAATTCACAAAAGGCATATGAGTTCAATTTATTTGCAATAACGCTGAAAATTTATTTAACGCATGCGAGAGTAAATTCATATTAAAGTGATGAGACATGAATTTCAAATAAAAAAGTGTGCCTATCGAGTTTTGAACCAGAAGTAGAGAGCATGTGAAGCAGACGGATTTCATGCACATACTAGTAGCTCAATTGACATATTAGTTGTTGTGGTTTCTAACATCATTGCGGAAGAAAAAAAATCTTGGAAGAAACTGATCTCGAATTAGATCAAAGAAGTAGATATAGTAATTTACGAGATTATGATGATGAAGATGGTGGTTAATGTCTACTAAGATCAAATTTGGCCTATTCGACTTATAATTTTCTTAATTCTTAATTGTCTTTCTTAGCGAGATTGGTGTTGTAGCTTTCTTTTTCTTCTCTATGGTCTTCCAACTTCCTTGCAACTCCTTTATCTCTTTGGATCCTTGGAACACTGGTGTCTTATCTTGGGGATCTGGGAGATTTGATTTACTGCTAAATGAAGATTTCTTTGTGCAGTATTCGAATCCTCATAATTGTAGATGCTTAAAAGTAGAGCCCAATTTTTTTATTTTTATTTTTATGGACAAGTAAGTTGGTGATACATATGGACAATGAGCTATATCAAAAATAAAATCTCGGAAGAAATAGAGGGGGCATGTTGCAAAAATTTCTAAGACAGAACTTTCCAAAATGGGAATCGTAACGAAAGACAAATATTTCAAGAGTTGTGAAGAGAATTTGTGTCGGAAGAAATAGATTTCAGGAGTTTCCAATGGACGAGCTTTAAGAAATTTACGAGAGTCAATCTTTGGATATGACATATAATGTGGGAGTGCTCAAGGCCCGGGGTGGAAACAAAGGTTGTTTATTATTATTTGAATTTCAATATAAAATATATGTATTTTTTTTAATGTGTTTGGCTTTAGTGTTTATAGCTATTAGGTCGTCTTACTTGTTTATAAAGTTTATTTATATCTAAAGTTTTTTCCATAGTGATTATTTAGTGGTAGATTCAATTTTGACTATTAATAAAAGAATTGAGTATTTTGGGGTTTTTTTTAAGTAGTTAAAAATTTAATAAAGGACAGAAAGGTATAAAATAAAAATTTCAAGGATTCTAATTTTTTTACTATGATTAAATACAAAATGGAGGCTTTTTGATTTTCCATAATACAAGGTTAGCCATAACAATGTTTCTTTGTTTATAAAGGTGGATATTAAATTTAAAGATAAAACTATATTTAATTTAACTATTATCTTAAGTGAGATTAGTGGTGTTATAATTTTGATTGATTTGTCTAATAAACTTAAATAAAAGAATTATTTTTTAAAAATTCATATTTAAAGCGATATTAATATGTATTTTAAATACATGACCCCTAAATGAATTTTAAGATCCACCATCTCAACAAGGCATTTTTAGTGATGGAATAGAATTTTAGGTTAACTAGTGACTAGGGCTTTGATTTAAATCACTTTCAACTTAATTTTTTGCTAACCTTTGCTATCATGTGCATAATCAATTTTGGTGTAATGGACCACTTTATTTTAATAGCTCCAACATGAATTTCAAAACTTTTCTCTATAGTAATTTTTTTATTATTTGTGTTATATTCAAACATGTCTAATCTAATATATATTTTATATCATAAATGTTTTGTGCGTCATTTAGATGGAGTCATTCTTGAAATGTGAACTAAATGCATAAACAATGTATCATAAGAATAATATAAATTACAATCCAATGTCTAAGTTAAACGAACAAACAAAATTTCTAAAATTGTGACCTTAATGCTTTAAAAAGCACATTTTTCTTCCAAATTATTAGCTAGGTCAACATAATGATGTAGTCCCACATTTAACATATTATCCTTGTCACAAGTGTGGTGTACCCTAAATGAAAGATTGAATGTGAAGTTGGGTTACACTTTTTTCCCTTTTTTAAGAAAAAAAATATCATTTTTAGAAGTTTTTTAACTTTTGGCAAGCCAAAGCAATTTTTTCCTATTTAGAATTTCATTTTATAGTAAAAAAAGCTTGTGAGAAATTTTTTAGAAATTTTTTATTCACATTTGATATGTCAACTTAGCAACTGTTGATTTTGTGTTCTTTAAAAATAAAAGAATTCATAAGAAGTCATTTTTTTTTGGCACTAGTGTATTCTTTGTTAGTATGGCATTTTTGCAAAAAAAAATGTGTTGCAACAATCTAGAGAGACTCTACTGATATGGTTATATTATCAAACCAATTGATGCACATCATAATTACTAAAAAAATTAATTGAATAAATATGAAAAGATTGCATATTTTGAAGATGTTTAACATAGTGTCATGTTTCTCAATATATTATTTAAAAACTAAAAATATAAAAACTACCAATTAAATAAGACAGACCAACGTAATGCACCATAAATTTTCATATTTTTTTACAGTTTATTTTTAAAGATACACAATTTTTATTTCACTTAATCATAATGACATGCTTTATAATTTTTTTACACACATTTTATTAGAAAATTAATTAAAAATAGTAAATATATATGAGATTCCATAAAATTTATATATACTGAAAGTAGATTCAATTATGAAAATCATGGTATTAGTTCTAAAAGTAAATTCACCATATTTGATGGATTTTAACCATTCTAAAGTTATAGAAAGATGATCAGAGCTGAGTTATTGCAGTCTCTACAGGTTTTCAGCCGAACAAAGTAGTTTGAAAGGAAAAAAAACAAAATTCAGCTGAACTTTTGGTTGTCACTGACGCCCGTTAAACTAAACGGGAAAAAATTACAACCGAATTGTTTCAAAAGTTCGGCCAAAAATGTATCCATATTTTTCATCCAAAAATGTATCCATATTTTTCATCGGCTGCAAAATTGAAACGATGTGACCCTCCAAAAAATTTGTTTCAATGTGACCCTACGTGGAGGAGTAAGTCTTCATAACAGAAACTAAGGATTAA